>CM025786.1:62388303-62545597 GCA_014636745.2 Centella asiatica
TATATATATATATATATATATATATATATATATATATATATATATATGCGCGTGGGGGTCAATCCATAGTTAATATTAGCTGTGAAGTTTTTCGTAGTTAACACATTTATAATCGTCGATCGGATTATCCAACGCTGAAGATCAAACTTAAAAAAAAAATTCCTTCCGCTAGTCTCACTGGCAGAAGGGAAATTTTTTTTTTTTTCAGTCTTATGCTTGAAAATAACAAGTGCAGTATATTATAATCATAGTATTTTATTATAACTCAAAGTATTATAGTATTTGATTATAATAACTCAAAGTATTTTAAAATAATACTATGAGTTATAATAAAATACTATTATTATAATAAAATATTATAATACTATGAGTTAAATATAATGTTAATTATAATTATAATATAATCATAATGATAATTAGTAATCTAATATGAGTTAAATAATATTATGATTATACTATAATTATTATGATTATTAGTTATTGTATTATAATCAAATACTATAATACTTTGAGTTATAATAAAATAATATGATTATAATATATTGCACTTGTTACTTTCAAGTATAAGACTGAAAAAAAAAATTTGGTCAACTAATTTCACTGGCGGAAGAGATTTTTTTTTTTTTTTAAGTTTGATCTCCAGCGTTGGATCATCCGATCGACGGTTATAAATGTGTTAGTTACGAAAAACTCCACAGCTAACGTTATGTGTGTGGAGACTATTCTATATATCTGTGTGTGTATGTTGCTTGAATTAATGAGAAGACTATTCTATATATCTGTCATATATGTGCATATATATCACGATTGAACCATGATCAAAAACATATGTACGAGAGTAATAATGATTGGTGATGGATTAGTCAAAGATATATAAGAGCTAAACAATTACGTGATCAATTAAGTTACATTAGAGAATCTTGTAATGTAGCGTCTGATCGATCTAATAATGCGCATAGTATATATATATAAAGTGATCCATATATTGGTTTTTATAGAATATTTACATATATATCAAACATATATATGACTTCAATTCATTATTATATTAGTAGAGTCGATCTATATTAATTATTCTTCTTATAATCTTTGAACAAATTAATCATGTGTGAAGTTGATCATAATATTATTTGGACTGTGACAGTGGACACAAAACCAATTAACATTCCCTAGCTAGCTACAAGACAACATGCTTGTTGACCAGTTTGATTGGTTGAAAAACTTGTAATGTGTTAGAGTACAAGATGAAACACATTGTTCAATTCTCTCACGCATACGTACTACACCAAAACTCAAAAGTTCTAGCTTGTCTTAAAAGTTGACTCAAAATTATAGATCGAGAGATTAAAGATATTCACAAAAACTATAAAAGACCATTTAAAAACAGGAAAAGTTTTAATTTTTAAAAATAAAACTAACTTACAAAATGAACGAGTCACGGACAGGATCACGCACGTAGTGACCTTGCTATCTCCCATCCTTATTAATTCTTTATGGGCCTTGACTGACTCTGTCCCGTGACAAGGTATCGGCGACGGCTATCATAATGGTTATGTATAGTTTTCAGATTTTATGTTTGTTAAGTGAATTTAATTGATTGGGTAAATATATATCCATTTTGTATCAAAACATACACAAAGAAATTCAACCAAAATCATTTTTAAAGGGTCTGAGCGAGCGGGAACTAATGTCTCACCGAACATTTTGCCGAGTTAAAGTGGCGTTTGCTACTCACTATCAATCAATCATCGCTTAATACTCTCTCCATTCCAAAACAAAGAGTTACATTTTAAAAAAAAATTAAAAATTTAATTTCAAACTTATAAATCTCGTCATAACTTAAAGATTCGTAACAAATTTCACGAATGATTTGTACATTTAATTCTTAGTTAAAAATATAAAATTAATAATCGTCAAATGTCTAGAAAATTCTTTTTGTGAAACAGAGAGAGTATATATAGAGATAAGCTTAGTACGTAGCGTTGGGTTTCAATTCGGAAACTAGTTAGTTCACCATCTCAGTTGATCGATCAATCGATTAATATATGGTTATTTCGTAATTTTCACAAAATTGTATGTACAACTATAATAAGTATGGTGCATTTGTTATTATCATTGTTCTGTTTTTCCCTTTTTTTCTTAATATCAGCTGGTGGCATCATGCATGATTAGAGTGTTGTGGGGGAAATGACCGCATGCACGTTCAGAGAATAAAAAGAAAGAGGAATGAGGGGGGCTCAAAATTAACCTGAGATCGACTTGGGAAACTATATAAGCTTAGGTATGTTTGGGTTTGATAGGAGAGAAAACGAGTTCGGACGGTTCGGGATCGAACTGAAATTGACTCGATATTTTACGAACGGTGTTCGGATTCGATCTTCATTATAGTCGAATTCGAGAGGGAGTTTACTGCTCGGTGTTTTTGGTGAACCGAACTCGAACATGGCGATACTCGCTCGAATTTGCCCTCGAACTATTCAATTTTTTCACGAATATTTGATCTCCTGTTCATCGAACGAGTTCAATTTAGGTTCGTGTTTTGCTTCTGATTTTTCTTGTATACATTTAATATAATTATTTTGGGAATCTGCAATTATACCTAATTTTTCTCCTATTTACGATGATTTTTGTTTCTCCAGAGGCAAATATGATTGTTTCAAAGCAAGCACATCTAAATATTGACTATAATTTTGAAACTTGTCAAATTCTTTTCATCCCTAACCCTTCAATTTCTCTCCAGTCTCTCTAATCACAGTGAAATTAAGGTATGACTCTCGATCTTCAATTGTTCATTCTACAGTATGTTTTGTTCATATATATATATATATAGCATCTCATTCTAGTTTCTTGTTCATCTTCATCCACCCAATCCATAATCCCCAAATTTTGATTTGCAATTGTATTGCAGTATACACTTCTGTTAGGTCCAAAGGGTAAAAATACTAGAAGGGGGGGGGGGGGGGGGGGGGGGGTTGAATAGTTTTTTTCAAAAATTAAGTCTTACTTAGAAAACTTTACTGAATTAAAAATCTTCTTGCTTATAAAAAGTTTTTTATGATTTTCAAAGAATTTAGCAGCGGAATTTGTTTTAAGCAAGGAACCCCTTAGGTTTTGTATCAAAAGTTAATGGCTTGAAGTAGCAAAGATAGTAAGTCTTTGCTGAACAAGTTCAGCAGGACTAAGGCAAAGCACAGCAAAGCAAGGAAACAATATAAAAGATAAGCAGGAGAAGAGATAGAATTTTTATAGTGATTCAGAATAATCCTACTCCACTCTTCTTCTCTTTTACTTGAGAAGGCTATCACTATAATTTGTTCACACAGAACAATCAGCAAGAGGACACTTAGTCCAATTTACAATGGGTCACTTAGACCACTTTAGCCAGACACTTAGTCCAACTTTGTCACACAGACACTAAGAAGATTTCAGAAAATCTTGCTTGCTATCTTCAAGTAAATGGCTCCTTGGTTGAGCAGATAGATAGCACTTGTTCAAGTTTTATGATGTCTTGCTGTAGTCTTTAAGATGTCAGAGAGTTTTGTTCAGGAGGTAGTTGGTTCATTGGTTAGTCATAAATGAAATTTATGACTTCTATTTATACTTCTCCAAAAGAACTATCCGTTGGAGATTTGAAATAGATCCGTTGGAGTGTACTGTCCTTGATGTGACTTGTACCTTTTCAGCAGTCCTTGCTTAGTTCAAAAAGTTAGCCGTTTTTCTGTCTTCTAGTGCCCTTCAGAAGAGTTTCTCAGAAGTTGACTAAGCAAGGGTTAAGATAACTTTTCTGACAATCTTCACTTTGATAAGCAAAGGATCTTGCTTACTAAAGTCCTTGCTTATTTCCATTCTAAGCAGGACTATACTTGGAAAATTTTTCGTCTTCAGAATCCTTCATAGCAGGCTTATCAGTAGATTTCAATGGTGATCAAAGGTCCTTGCTTAACTACAAATTATATCCACCTAACATGTTGGATATTTTTCTAAGTCCTTTTACATTGTCTAAGTAAGGACTATATTACATCATCAATTCTTATATATCAAACACATAGTGAAAGTTTAAGCAAAGATAATATAAGTAAGGGTGCAACAACAACTTCTTTTTTTTCATCAACATAGCTGATTCCCAATCTTGTCCAGTCTCTGGTGGGAATGAAATTTCATCATCTCAACCAGTTTCTGGTGTTGAAAACAACACTCAAACTCAACCTTCTGCTTCTAATAATATGAATATCACCCCAAATGCTACTAACGATGATTTTACTGTAAACCACCAGGAACAAGATGGAGCGAAAAAGAAACGAAAGACTTCTAAAGTTTGGTCAGAATTCAGTGTGATAACCATGAAGGATGGTACCAAGAAAATCCAATGCAACCACTGTAATACCAAGCTTGCCTTTCAGTCCACTGGATCAACAAGTCATTTAAATAGGCACATGTTTACTTGCACTGTAAAGCTAGCTTCAATTTCTGGAAAAAGTGGATAGCAGGTACTATCTTATCCTATGCTTGAGCCTGAAGGAAAAATGACTAATGTTATGTCATTTAAGTATGATAAAGAAAAAGTTAGGGAAGTTATGGCCAAAATGATTGTTGTTCATGAGTATCCTTTTAGGATGATTGAACATGAATTCTTTGTGTTACTGTTGAAGACTCTAAATCCCAGATTTGAAGCTTTATCCCGTATCACCTTAAGATCAGATTGCATGAAACTTTATTCTTTAGAAAAGAAAAAAGTCCATGCCTTATTACAAAGTGTTAAGAGAGTTAGTCTAACATCTGATCTTTGGACCTCTAATCAGACGATTAGCTACATGTGTTTAACTGCTCACTTTCTTGATTGTGATTGGAAATTGCAAAAGAGGGTTATTAACTTTTGTCATATGCCCCCACCACACTCTGGTTTAGTTATCAGCGACACCATTTTTGCTTGTCTAAGTGAATGGGATATTTCCAACAAAATATCCACAATCACTTTAGACAATGCTTCTGCTAATGACTATGTTGTTCGACACTTGATTGACAGTTTTACATTGAAAGGGAATCTTTATTTTGGTGGTAAAATTTTTCATGTTAGATGTTGTGCTCACATAATCAATTTGTTAGTCAAAGATGGCATGGTAGTTATTGATGATTTTATTTCAAACATAAGAGCCAGTGTTAAGCACTTGAAAAGTTCACCTTCTAGGATGAATAGGTTCTATGAAATTGCAAAACAATTACAATTACCTCTTACAAAGAGGCTCGTGTTAGATGTGGCGACTATATGGAACTCTACATATCTCATGCTTGAATCAGCTATGAAATTTAAAGAGGTATTTCCTAGATATGCTAATAGAGACGCCACTTACAAATTCTTACCTGATAGTGGTGATTGGGAAAAGACATCTAAGGTTATGCAATTCTTGGAAGTTTTCAGTGAGGCTACTAATGTATTTTCTGGCTATGAATATCCAACTACAAATGTATTTCTTCCTGAGATTTGGAAAATAAAAGAGCTGTTGAATAGCACTATTTGTTCTGATTGTGATTATATGAGGGGAATGGCTTTTAAAATGAATGAGAAATTTGATAAATATTGGGGTGAGTGTAATCTGCTCATGGCTATCGCATCAATTCTTGATCCTAGGTAAAAAAATGCATCTAGTAATGTTTTGTTTTCCTAGAATTTATGTTTCTGAATATGAAGCGAGAAGAAATGTTGATGTTGTGAGGAATACCATATATGATCTCTATAATCATTATGAATTAATTCATAAGTCCCAACTTCTTATTGGTGGTAATATGCAATCTGGAAGTTCTTCTGGTGCTAGTTCATCTAGCAGTGTGAGTAATAAGACTAAAAGTAGGGCTGAGTTTGATTCATGGGCATAAGAAATTGATATTGTGTCCCCAATGAAATCTGATTTGGATGTTTATCTTGAAGAAAGTAGGCTGATTGGCAATGATGATACATTTGATGTATTACAGTGGTGGAAAACAAATACACTTAAGTTCAGGGTGCTATCTTTGATGGCCAAGGATATTTTATCTATTCCTATTACCACAGTGGCATCTGAATCCACTTTTAGTGCTGGGGGCAGGGTCGTTGACCCTTACAGATCTTCTCTTAAACCTGAAACTGTGCAGGCATTGATTTGTGCATCCGATTGGATAAGAAATGATTATAAGCTTGGACACTGCAAGGGTTTGACTGTTCCCTTGGTAAAATTTTAACTCCAATGTATTTTCATTTTAAAAAAATTGTTTTCTTTTTCATTATTATAAGTTTATAACAATTTTTAATTGTTACTATATTTTATTTGAATCAGGCTGGTGAAGAAGGAGAAAGTTTAGAGAGCTCTGTGCATAATT
Source organism: Centella asiatica (assembly GCA_014636745.2). NCBI lineage: Eukaryota > Viridiplantae > Streptophyta > Magnoliopsida > Apiales > Apiaceae > Centella > Centella asiatica. Next base: position 62,394,655 of record CM025786.1, read on the forward strand.
AATCTATATGTTAATTTTCTTAAGGTATGAATTATATAGTTGTGTTTTACTACACTAGTATTGTAATACATAATGTTCTAACTTGGATATTTGTTTGTGCACTTGCTCATCAGATTGGAAAACTTGCAGGCTACTTGATCTTGAGATTGGAATTTTGGCTCATTGACTGTTTGGCATTGGGACTTGCTTGGTTATGGAATTAAAATTATTAGGCTTATGATATATTAAATTTTTGGTTATTTTAGACTTTGGGTTTTGAATTTTGAATTTTGGACTTTTGGTTATTCTATTTTGCTTATAAATTGCTATGATTATGAACTATTGTTTGGAGTTTACATCATTTTGGTCGTCAGGGGTTATTTGCTACAGCAGTTATAGCTGCATCAGTGCATCAGGGGGTGTTTCTGCTGCATCAGGGGATGTTCCTGCTTCATCCTGCTGCATCCTGCTGCATTAGGGGATGTTCCTGCTTCATCCTGCTGCATCAGGGGATGTTCCTGCTACATCTTGCTGAATCAGGGGATGTTCCTACTGCATCAGGGGATATTTCTGCTCCATCAGGAGATGTTCCTGCTGCTTCAGGGGAGTTCCTGCTCCATCAGGGAATGTTCCTGCTGCTTCAGGGGATGTTCTTGCTCCATCACAAGTTAATTTTGTATCTTTCTTTTATGTTTTATATTACATTTTAACTTAGCAATTTTTAATTTTTTTTATAATTTTGATTGTGTAATATATGTATTGGTTTGATTTTTTTTACATGAATAAAACATCAACTTCTTCGAATTATTTATTTATTTATTGGTTCTCATAACTTTCGAATAGTATCATATTTTTGTCGAATTCGAGTCTCATTCCGAAGCTCGCGAGTAGTTCGTTGCACTACCGAGTCAAGTAAGACCGAGGTTGAGTATTGCCGAGCGAGCACGAGTCGAATTTGAGCAAGTTACCAAAAAATACTCTCGATCTCGAGTAGAATTCGAGTAGCCTAAAATATTTTCGAGTAGAACTCGAGTTTGATAGAATTCGCTCGAATCCGGCTCGTTTTCAGCCCTAGGGTTTGATGATACAGGCCATACATATATATAGGTTGGTGTAGAACCTAAGACTTTATGTGTGGCATAACCCATATAAAATTCAGTGTATACAAAAGGCATAACGAGCAGATCTCTTAATTGATCAAGAAGTGCGGCAGAGAACAAGTAGTACCATATATTAGCACGCACACGCACACGTTCAGGTTGTATGAATTGTACGTTTGACAAGGAACGCTTGCTTGCATTTGTTTGGACCACACCTTGATTTTCAATTTCGCATATATACAACCAAAATTTCATGTATGAACATATTGGGTTAAGTTTCTTTTTATTTTTCATTTTTTCAGTCAATTTCATAGATAAACATGTCCTCCTTTTCTTTTCTTTCAGCTGCAGATAACCATATATAGTCAAGAACTAACCAACTACACCGACAATTGGAAAACTCGCAAGAAACATGGTATAAAGACCCCTCCAAGGCCCCTGATCAGAGAGGTTGAATTTAGAAAACAAAAAAATAAAAATAAAGACGATTGAGATTCCTTATTCTGGGCCAATAGTCAATACTAAACACAAGTTGACTATCTTCTATTCTTCTTTCAACTGCTCTTGAAAGAAAAAATGTTTGAAAATTCGAGTTAATGGAACAAGAATAGATGAAGAAACTCCGATAATTAGACTGATTAAACAATAAAATCATTTAAAGTATCACTAAACCCGAACGGATGCCACTATACTGAAACAGTCCAGCAGGGAGGACCTCAAGGCAAAACGAGAAAAAACTGTTTATATGGAATGGCATTATATTAAGGACTCGGGATTCGAGCCTAGTACAAGGTACAAACTTGGTTAGGAGGGTACAAGTGATAGAGAACATCGGACAAAAAACATAATACATGGTTAGTAGCAAGAGAAACGAAATCAAGATACACATCTACGAGAGATTGTGTTTTAAGCTATACCATTAAAAAGGACATCACTACAACTTCATCAGCTAATAAACTGTCAAAAGACCTAGTTCAGTGTACAAAATACGTTAATCATTACTTCCAGAGTTTAACGTACTTATCATGGCTCACTGACGCAACCAAATTGGACGCCGATGACACAGCCAAATCTGCAATAAGTCCATCATGAGCTGAAAGAGTCATTGTCTTGTTCTCAGACATGTTCCACAGCTCCAAAGACTGCAACAAGAAGCAATGTAAATCAGAAACGTGATAAGATGAGGGGGGTATTTGGTCTCAAAGGAGTCCAGTGGCCGATTTATATCAAATGTAAAACCAGTTAACAAATGAACTAGATTCCTCCCGCAGAGGGCAAAGAAAGCAGTAGCCAAAACAATTAATCAGCAATTCCGATATCCTGGACTTTCAAAATTTGAATATCCCATTCACATATCCATGAATATAGGGCCTGGTTATCAACACCTTCCGAAGTTCCATCCACTCCATAACAGTTGACCACTTGGAAAAAAACGCAAATATAAGATAATTATATCCTTAAAAAATAAATGTTACTACTTACAGATTATAAACATGTTTTCTCTTTACTTCAATTTTAGACACATGTAGAGAACTAAAATCATTTCCTCGTATTCTTTACGAATTATACATAAATAAGAAATAACCAGGTCGTTTATTCATTACAAAAATTGGAATATGTATATTTTCTGATTCTTTTTTCAAGATCATTTACATGATTTTATAGCCACCAACCAAATCTCTAGTATTCCCAAAATCTGGGATCTATCTTCAGAAAAATATCAACTCATTTTGGTCATCTAATTTGGAACAAATGGAGCATCATATTAGGTTGCCAGCTGATAGAGACACCATGCCAAGCAATAAACCATCAGGAAAAAGTTATTGAACAATAACTTGCCTGATAACAACCAATAACCAGTAGAGAAGAATATGTGGGATGGAACACGCATGAGTGGAATTTGTTTCCATTACAACTTAGCTCATGAACACAATCCCCTTCACTTCCTGATCCCAGCGTCCATACTCGAACAGAATCCTCACTAACAGATGCCAATAACTCACCAGACGGATCCCAGCAAACAGAATGAATCGGCTTTGTATGCCCCTACAATAAGTTTTCCAGATACAAGGTCAACCATGCCACAAGTAAGAAAAATAGAGAACCGGAAGAAAACTTCATGTCAATAGCAGCTTACATTTTATTAGCAAAAATAAACAGACAGGCAAATAAAGAGGTCAGAACAAGCTTTATATGTGAGCATGGTATATATATATATATATATATCAAGAACAAACTTCCAACGTCCCCTTCCACAATAAAGCCTTCACATGACTGGTAATGCCATATCTATTTTTCTGCCAAGTTTGCACAATCTATTAAATATCATAGCACCTCGGCTGTTTAAGTTCCTTGGCAAATTTGCAGCATTTACACACCTCAGCAAGGTTAATGCTGAAAGGATCTTCAACATCCGACTCCACCCGCTCTACGTTTGCTTCTTTTCTTCAAGTGTTGCCAATTTGAATATAAAATTTTTAAAGAATACTACACACACACTCACTCACTCACACATGCACGCATACATATGAACATTGCTTGTAAGTTTTAGTCAGTAATATTTGCACCCAAAAACAATATATGGAGAAGGAATTCAGTAGCAGAGTGCCATGAACTCAAAAAGGCAATTCCACAGAATCTCATCAAAGAGTAAGGAATCAGAAAGTCTTAAAATCAGATGGGATTTGGCAAGAGCTCCGTGAATATTGGTTGAAGTTTAGCAAATTTTATTGAGAAATAGATAAATCAGATTTTTTGTAGAAGACAACCTGTAGTGAGTGCCGACAGGCTTGTGTGTCAACATCCAGAATGGATACCACATTTTCAGCTGCTGCAGCAAGTAATCTCCCGTGACGGGGCTGAAATCTCATCTGCGTCGTGCCACCCTGATCACAAGAGAGAAGGTAAGGTCCATCAATACACAGTACCTTATTTGCTTCGGTTTCCCCAGAAACAAAAAACAAAAGGTCAGAAAACAAAATAAGAACCATGACTCATCTTTCCATACCTTAAACACTCGTGCACAGCTACCATTTTTAATGCTCCAGTATCTAATTTCTCCATCCCCATCACAGGAACAGATAAGATCCTCCTTATTAGGATGAAAATCTAGTGACATAACAGATGCAGAGTGCCCATTGAAGGTACGGAGTGAATAGCCAGGCTACAGGTTAACATCAAATAAGTTGAAAAGAATATGCAGTAAGATTTGGATTAAAGTGCATAACAATAAATACTGCGCAAGCATTTATGCAAATTAAGAACTACTGAATTTTAAGTTAGCTTACATTGTCAGCATCCCAAACCCGGACAGTCTTATCAAAAGAAGATGTTGCAAGACGTGGTAGGCTGGGACTAAATCGAACATCAGTAATTAATGAGCCATGTTCTTCAAATGTTGTTTTTTGCTTTAATGTATCCGTATACCATAACATAGCCTGCATCACAAAATCAAATAGTGAATAAAGTTTACTCCTAAAGCTTAATTGTCTAAACACACAACTACAGGATACTCACCTTTTTATCGTGACCGCCACTAGCAAGCAGCTTACCATCTGATGAGAAGTGACAACAAACAACTTTGTTGGTACTAGCACGAACTGAATTGACTTCCGAAAATGAGAATCCTATAAAGAATGAAAAATGGACGATGCCATTAATTAAGTGTATAAATCCAGAAATTTATCATATGCCGAATCAAAATAAAACATCTTCCAAGTCCAATTTAGAGAATAGTATTCCAGTTGATGTTTATCAACTTCAGAATGAGTATACAGCTTCTAGTAGCCATTAGTCATTAAGCATGTGATTCCTTCCCGGATAATATTTAAAAAGGAAAAAAATTATAACCAAGTTCATAAAAATATGATATAAGTATACTTCATTGATAGACACCACCTATTCTTCAATCTTTTTAAACATGCAATGAACACAAATAGTTTCACAATTATGTATGAAGCACTGAAATAGAGAAACAAAGATACATAATACACTAGCAGCATATAAAAAATTTTACACAGGTGATAACAGATTTGCAACACCTCATCAAATCTAGTGCATTTTGTGAAGAAATGTTTTAATAATTAATGAAGAAAATAGGACACCAATAAAGAAATACAGTGCATGGGATTCAAGATCTAGCAAAAACTTGTGAAAGCAACTAACAAGTTATCTTGAAACTGACCAAATGCAACAAGAAAACGGCGAGCAGCCTAAAACCATATATCAGAACATGAGAGAAACGTAATTCAGAATTACTTTTAAAATATGGAACATGACAATGGACAAAAATAATCTAACCTACCTTTGCTCACATCCATACAACGACCTACTGCATCTCTGGGATCTGTATCATCATGAGATAAAAAAGACTCAACGTTGTCATCAAGAGATCCATCTTCCACGAAACGATCCATATCAGCCTGGGCTATATCTTTATCATCCCACTGCCAGAATGAAACGTCAATGAGCATACAAGTGAAATAAAACTTACAAAATGCAAGAAGAAAAGTTTATGTACACACCAATTGGGTTGACGGTGATGTCAGTGTGCCTGTACCATCAGCGCCAAACATCATCAATGGCTTCGAAGAACTACTATTATGTGTCAAAGCAGGCACTGGTATCACATCTCCTGGTGTATGTGTCGATGGTGTTGAGGGTGCAGAACTAGGGGAAGGTCCCGCCGTATTTGCAGTTCCTGAGCTATTAGCAGGTCCTGAAGATGATACAGGCTGCTTTCTTTTTCTTCCAGTCTGGTTTTTTGAGGCCTTAATGCATCAAAAACAACATTAGAACACAAATAAACAATTACATAGATCAAATCCATGAAGTACTAAAGATCACACCATATCAACTATCACTAATACAGATTTTACCGCTTCATTATTCAAGTTTGTGATTACAACGCCTTTATCTGGTTCAAATTTTCCGGGAAGATATTTTTATTATTTTAAATCACATTCATATTTCAGAGAGCATCAGACAACTTAGAGAGATGGTTAAAATGGAGGAGAAGGGAGATAAAGGAAAAGAGAGACCACAACAGATCTGATAAGAGAACAGAAGTGCGCTGAAAATTTTATCATTGCCAAATATCACAATTTAAGGAAAGTAGTAAAGACCAACTCCAAGTTCAAAAGATGTGGTCTTTCATGTTTGATATCCCTAATAAAAAGCCATTACATTTATTTCAAATTAAACTCTGCAAAAACAGGGTGAAACTTCTCATTACATCAAAACACTAAGATCAGCACAAGCATAAGTAACCGCAATAAAGAAAACAACCACGTAGATAGAGAAAATCCCACACTGGGAGAGAAGTGCTCCATAGATTGGATAAACTCCTACATAGGTGAAAAAAAAACATAAATTTTCGTAAAATGGCCATTTAGAAACCAAACAAACAAACAAAAGAAGTACTAAACCTTCCAGAACAGCCATAAATGGTCGAGATGAGGTGGAAAAAGGTGGGGGTGGGGAGAGGCACAAATTTGAAGATGGTTGAGAGTATCCACTCAAACAAACTTGGACAGATGTATTCAGATGGCGGAAGAAAGTGACAAAAGAAGAATGATGTAGCGGCTGGGAACTTCTTGTAAAGGAAAGAAGCACTTCTCATCTGAAGGCATCAGGTTGGACAGATTTTCCAGAGAGGAGATTAGATTATAGAAAATGTTGTACAAACTGTTATTTACTTTGAAGACAATTACCAGTTTTTATCTTCAGTATGGACCCAAAAGTAATTAGACAGGGCCAATATTTGAATGTTAATGCTGAAATATTTGAGATTCTAAAGAGCTGGTAAAAGAAACCATACCTGATCATTTCCTCTAAAGGAATTCGACATACTACCATCTCCAGTTACACTACCAGCACCAACAACTTTATCCTGCTGAAGAGTGTGATTAGCATTTTGAAGCTGTTGCCCAGAAAGAGAATGCTGTTGAAGCTGCTGCTGCTGATTATTGTTCAGTTGCTGCTGCTGCATCTGAGCCATTTTTATCTACACAAAAGCAAAACTTTGATAATTGGAACCTTTCATACCACCGTAAAATCAATAAACCCAAGAAAGGAGTTAGATTCGAACAGAGACATAGGTGTGAAGGGGAAAGAGGGGGGACACCTTGAGTAACATATCTGGATCTCCACGAGGCAAAGTAGGGTGCTGGAAAGGCAATCCAACATTTGGAACCACATCACCGACTGGATTTGAAAGACCATCCTTTCCCAGACTCATATTCCGGCTGTTGAGGAGCATTCTCAGCCTTCTGCTCTCTACATCACTGGCAGATGGTGATGTCAAACTTTGCTGTGCTAGCATAAGCTGTTGCTGATGTTGTGGTGTTAGCATTTGAAGTTGATGGAACGGCTGAGGAACCTGCATGAGTGACTTCTGCTGCTGGATAAGCCCAGAGCGAAGCTGATCAAGACCCTAACATACAATACATACAATAAATAATAAGAAATAATCGAACTAAGAGAACGTTTCATCTTAAGATCATAATGCATATTGGAGGCCAATAAAAGCATACTGAAGTTTACTCGTACGTGAAAAAAGCATACAAAACCAGTGACCGATCAAGTAACTCCACACAGGTTCTCAATGTGTTAGACAACACAACCACGATGAGAGTAGACGTGATCACGTGAATGCCCGGAGGCAGTTTCTGTGCATAGCATATTAAAGGGACTGCAACAATTGATTCAGATTATTTTGCTAACTCTGCCATCAACTAGAGAGGCGAATATAGCAGCTTAAATCATTGATTGAGCAAGTCTTCAGCTAAATACAGCCCTAAATATTTCCAACCTAGTTATATCATATTTAAGTTCAAACTTAAGGGTTTTCATTTTGGTTGGGTTACTGTTACACTTAATGCAGGAATCACAAGGTAATGCCTATTAGAGGAGACATCTACTTCATAATCCTGCAAATGCTAACTAGAAAAAATATATATCTACTCATTTCCTAGTGACAAACTAACAATAATCTAAAACTTCAAAACCAAAAATTTAACTTCTTCCATGTTTTCCTTTCATTTCCCGTTTTATTTATAAATTCTTTTCTTTTTTACTTCATGTGACTTGGTCACTGGCCACTTGTCCTATATCAGTTTCAGTTCCACTTTCAGTGAATCACGACTAGTTCGGAATACAAGAGCTCTTGAGTTGAGCTATAACCAAGTAAATGTTCAGTTGGTAGCATGTAGTAACAACAATTATTAAGAGCTTCTCTGGTCTCCATCAGTCCAAGTTATGAAAGCTGAAAATTTATAATGAGTTCAAAGCTTTTCTATAAAAATTAGCAATAAGGCTGCAACCTAATAGAGGAGAAAAATTAAGAATGCGAACAATTAAAATGCTTTTCCATCTTAAGAAGTTCTAATAATGGAAAAGTATTTTCATTATTTCAAACTAAGGCCTATGATCAGTATCAGCAGCCCATTAGTGACCATCCCAGGTACCACGGACTTTATCAAGATATTGCACTGCTACGATATAGTGACTAATATTGACATATTGTACAAAATATGTTACTGCTATGCAGAACAGAAGTAAACTTACGGTGAGAGGCCATCCTTTCAGAGTCAAATTGTTCCCAGCTTGATTTGATCCTAAAAGAAAACATTTTTTTGTTACAAGCACTGATGCAGACATTTAGTGAATTAGCACAAATAATTGACCCATAAAGTTCAGCTCCATAGTTCAAAATCAAACACAAAATGAAAGACCACATCATAATCTAACTTAATGATCAGAAATCATAACTCCAGAAAATGACAATTACAACAAAGGGAAGGAACAAGTCAATAATACCAGGAATTCCAATCAGTGATCCTTCTGGACCAGCAGATCTTGGATTCAGAACTGGATTAATCTCAGGTTTTATGTCCTATAAGCCAAAGATTGAAATAAATTATTGAGAGTAAAAATAAAAAGACAAAACCAACATAATAACCTTTTCTAATCATCCTCAATTGACCAACACCAAAGTTCCCCCCACCCCCTTCCACAAGGTGGGAAAAACTAGTAGGAATAATTTATAATCAAAGAAGAAAAAAGGTAAACCAAAGTGTTGGACTGACCGGTGCAGAGCCTGGAAGCTGCTGATTTCGAGCTTGCACCTGTGGGGACATACTTCCGGCTGTGCCCTGCAGCACTTGCCTGAAAATAAGTACCTTTTAGTGCTAAAAGGCTAATAATAGATAAAAATCAAAAAATTCTGTATGTTTACAAAGATAACATCACAGAAAATAAGCATTTTCTCTCTTCAGCAATTCTAAGCATAAAGGCTGAAAAGAAGGGAGTGCTTGCAGAAAGAAAGTCATGTGCACAAGAACCCCCAAAAATATATAATAAGCATCAAAATTGACAATTTGTTAATGTTCATAAAAGTGTCAAACATGGCAAGAGACAAGGCAGAGATTAAATATTACTAAATGAACCTATGCCATGTACATACATAAACACACATATACATATACATTCAAGAAAATAAAAACTAAGCTCCCTCAAATTTGACATGTCATTGATGTCAAATTAATATTTATACATATACATGTATCTAATGATACATGACATGTCTTTGACATATAATAAATTCATGCCATTTCTTGCTCTTGGTATTCAGATGTAAATAATCGATAAAGATAGAAGAGTCACAGGAGAACTACCCAGAAGGCTGACCAGCTGCAGCAGCTGATTTCAATATTGAGGCATGATTGGAATCAAGAAGTTGGCTTACATTATCACCAAATCTTTGCTGTAAGAAGGAGAACGGAACTCAGACCAAACATTTTCAATTATAAACTATAATCATTATTCACACTCTGAACCAAATGAAGCCTATACCTTCATAGCTGCATCATCTAGAGATTCCCTCTGAAGTGGCACTTCTAATCTTTCCTTGTACATCTTTGCAGCAATGGCATTAGCAGTTCCTGTATTTTGTCTCAAAAGAGGATCAGTTCCAACAAGCCCATTAGCGGTACCATTTAAAATGTGGGACCCATCTCTACGCTGCTGTTGCTGCTGTTGTTGGGCTTGTTGTTGCTGCTGCTGCTGCTGCTGTTGTTGTTGCTGCTGCTGTTGCTGTTGCTGTTGGTGCTGAGCCTGCTGAGCATGCCTCTGCAATAAGAGCTGCTGCATCTGTAATTGCTGTTGCTGCTGTTGCTGCTGTTGCGGGTGCTGTGGTTGTTGGGGTTGCTGCTGTTGTTGCTGCTCTCTTGCTTTGATTAACTGAGTCTGCCATTTCAATTGTATTAAAATGTGCGATGGTAAGCTATATGAAATCACAAGACATACATTCTGGCATGACCAGAGGATGATTGGAAAAGAAAATAACTATTTCTCATGACATCGTACTGGTGCATCTAAAGCCAAAAGAACTACAAATATAGCCATAGACAAAAAAAATTCCAAACCAACCTCAATGTAAGATGCGGCAACTTCTGAGTGCTTCTCATTAGTTCTAGCAATAAATATATCCCAAAATACTGACCACCATTCGAAGAGAAATCCTCCAGGAGCATCAATTGCTAAAATTGACCAATCCAATTTATATTTGAAAATCAATTACAAAATACAAAGCATATTTAAAGTGTTTATTCATTCTTCATCCACATCGATTATCTTACCAACGGGGTCAGATGACACTTTTCCCTCCGCTTGGAAAGCTTGAGCAGAAGCTTTTAAATCCCTCTTTACTAGATAGTCATGGATATAAACATCTAACCTGTAATTCAGGACAAAGAGCATGTTATACCAAATAGTTTGAAGAAAGGCTGAAACTTTTAGTTACCATAAGCAGCTAAAAATAACAGCAAAGCGAACTCCAAGTGACAATCATCCACAAATTTGGGGAAGACAATCTTGGGAAGACTGGTTAGTTCCAAGTAACCATAAAGATGGATAAAAATAAATAAATTCACCAACACCCCAAGTACTAAATTCAACCCAAAGACATCTGTTTTCATAAAAAAATTACCAAACCTAGACCCCCCAGAATCTGAAAAGTTGGCATGCACCACGAACCCTAAAATTGCCCAAAGTGGGGTTGAAATTCGGAATTAGGAATGAACAGCAAAAGCTATAAATTGTAGTTGCAGTGGATTATAGATAGTAAAAATTAGTGAAAAGCTCACATTTTATCAGCTTCCCAGTTGGTCTGAGACATGTTGCCGAATCGAAAGGAACACGAATCTTTCAGAGTAGATCTTAGAGATAACAAGCACAAGGGCTTTATCTCTTCTTCTTCTCAGTATTAATTACTAATATTATTACAAGGGAATTGAAAAACCCTCATCACAAACCAACCCCAGGCCCTCTCCACAATAGTAACACCAGAACGAAAGTTTATGATAGGTAATAGAAAGTTGAGGAAACCAGAAGGTGCAGAAAGACGCGTGCGTTTGTGTTTTAACTTTATATATATATATATATATATATATATATATAATACAGTAATATATGTATGTAATCAGTTGTAATTGATATTTTAATGCATAATATTTATACCTACCTCGGTACATGTTATTACTTTCCATAATTTATTAATATATTCGATTCTCACAAAATATACTTATTAACAAAAAATAATTTTAATAAATTTGAAATAAAATTTTTAAATTTTTAAATTTTTTTATAAATTTATATTACGAAGTTAATTATAACATTCATAAGTAATATTATATTCATATATTTATATATAAAGGGTTTAACGGAATTGAGTTATAATTCATGTTTCAAATTGCACCCGCTAGTTTTATATCTATGACTATAAATTCATAATTTATCTAAAAAATTTAATCATACGAATCAAAAAATAGAGGTACACAAATTTTCACATCAATTTGTAGTGTATAGTATAGTTTTTATAACTATATAAAATTTAAATATTTTCAGTAGTTAATATATATTGATTTTTACATAATTTTAAAAAAAATTATAAATAAGCTTAAAAAAATTCAAAAAATTACATATTATTTATTTTCGCATGCTCTTTTAATTCGTAATTGACACAAATCGAAAAAATATCAAAAAAATAGAGAAGTACACAAAATTTCACATCAATTTATGGTGTATATAGCATGGTTTTTATAAATATATAAAATTTAAATATTTTCAATAGTTAAGATATATTGATTTTTATATTTTTTAAAAATTTGTAAATAAGCTCAAAAAAATTACATATTATTTATTTTACCTACTCTTTTAATCTGTACGATTAGATTTTTCTCATATATTTTTGACACTGAAGTATAGCACGAATGAGTAGGATTATAAAATAAATTATAGCTCACTTTTTTTTTCTCATTTATATACATATATATATAATTAATTTTGAAATGAAGTAAATATTTATTATTACTTTAGTATACATACGATGAGAATTCGTACGCGTAAAAATTGTGAGTTTCTACCTAGTTTGGTAAGGATGATGGTAGTATAGTTTCTCCCTGGTTTAGTGCAAGGATGATGGTAGTATTTGTATATTCGTGGATTCTTTATTTTTATTTTTGTTTTAGAGATGCAAAGTTTAAAATTTTAGATTTTGAAGGAGATAGTGATAACTCGTAAAATTAATAGTCATGTTTATATTCATAGATTTTTTTTTTGTTGTTGCAAAATATTCTTTAAAAGAGATTCACGTTATTTAAGATTTTCTCAATAAAAATAATAATTTTATAGTATATATTTACACGTTTGTCATAAAATGATATATTTATCATTTCCTTATGCGGATTAAATTGATATATTTATCATTTCCTTACACGTTTGTCACAAAGAGTTTGGTCTCATACTGAAGTAGTTCAATGTTTAATTTGCTGTCGCATATCAGATTATTAATTAATTAATTCTACTTTATAGTTGTGTTTGTATTTGTTTTTACATTCGTTTAAAGAAAAAATCTTGTTTCGTTGTTTTATTTAACGTTTTTTTTTTCTCTTCTGCACAGTAATCAAACTATATTATTAATTATTTTTGTCTCAGTTTCAATACTTTTTACTCAAGTTGGCATAAAACACTATTTGTCAACTAGCACAATTACGTGTGCACAACACTGGCCATTTTTAATTTGTTTATTTTAATGGTTGTACTAAATCATTTGAGATGTAAATAATTATTTTTAAAATAATTTATATTTTAGTTTTATTATGTAAATTCAAATCATAAATTATTATCACAATAGGATAAAATGTTACATACATTTGCGATAAATTTAAAGCATGTTGAATGTTTTTCTGGTCCAATTATAGTTAAATTCTTTTACTGTGTCTATTTTATTATGTATATTTTATAAGCTATTAAAATTACATGCAATACATTTTTAGGGATGCTCGTGTAGTGAACTTATTTGTTATCTTTTTGTTCATTTGAATTGTTAATAATTTTTGTTTGTCATCTATAATTTTTTTTGGCTAAAGATATTCTCATTATTTTGAATTTTTTTTTATTATTTTTTTTTGTAGCATATCGTCATTCATCAAATTTACCTTGTAAAAAAATGTTTTCAATTTTTAATTTAAACTTCAGGTTGTCAAAATAGTCAGCATAACTATCACCTAATAATAAATTGACTTTATAACTTAAAATTAGTTTACCTTTATGCATTTTAGAATACTTTTTGTCCTACACTCCCATCCACCCCAGGCAACTTTATATTTTGGGAACTCGTTCTCTCTCTCTCTCTCTCTCTCTCTCCCCCTAGCCATCGTCTTCCTTTTCTCTCTCTTTCCCGTCTCTTTATCATCAGACTCTATATCTCACCCTCTCCCATTATTCATTCTACTTTCATTTCCAATTATTTTTGTAATTCGAATTTCAAACTGTTAAGTAAAATTTCAGATCTGTTGCAAGCTTCTGTTATTGTCTCTCCTTTTTTTTCCCCTTAATCTTCTTAAATTATATTTGGATATTCTTGAATAGATGAATAGAGGGTTCTACCTCTCAGCTCATGTTGTTGTTAAAGAGTATGCCCATGTGTTATCTTATCTTCTCTTTCTCTTTCAGATCCAATTTTCTTTGACAAATTTCAAAAGTACGTTTGGGTTTTGTATATATATTGGATGAATTTATACTGTTTTAATCTCAACTTTTCATTTCTTTTGAATATTGACAGTCGCATAGTTTCGAAGAAAGAGTTATCAAACGGTTCAACTTCTATAATTAGTTGGAACCGTGTTAGGGAAGAAAGAAAATCACTGGGTTACCAACCGAGTTGGTAATAATATACTAATTATTGATTGATTGATTATTGATGAGATTTTGAGGATTGTATATTTATTAATGTTTTTTTAAAAAGTTATCTACGATCTAGGTTTCTCTCATTCTTCAGAATTTCAATTAAGCAAAACAAAATAAGAAACTATTCAATGCGGCTACTTTTTAGGCATGCGGTTTGTTTTTCGATTGGAGTAAACCTTTTTTTTCTTCATTTTACGCAAATTTATGGTTCTTATTTTAAGAAGTAAATCTATAATATAATAGATGATGGCGTTGAAGAGTATAATAAGATAAAATAATGAAGTAGTAATAATTATGACAAGTGTGAAATAACTCATTTTTACATTTTATGATTTCTAACGTTTTTCATTCTAAATTTGAAATTTAGTTGAAACTTATGTTTTGAGTCAAAAAAGTGTTGAAAAATAGGGGTGTGGATGATGCGATTATGTATTGTAATTTCATCAAACCGTTTAAGTACGGTTATTGGTATAATATTAATCATAATCACAGTTAATCAAACCATTTAGTTAGGTGAATATATTATGGTTACGATTTTTATAATTTTCACCTAAAATGAACAATTAACGATCAAATTATATTATGAAACGCATACTCATATAGCAAACTTTAAATAAATACTTATACACAAACACACTAAAATCAATATAGTGTATAGTTGTGTTAATATCTTAATTTTAGATCTATATTTAATCTTGATGTCGATGTTAATATCTTAATTTTAAATCTATATTGTTTACATTGAATTTGAATTAACTGAACTAATCTATGCTTAAACAAATTAATTTTTTCTCATCTAAAAGTTCTAAATTTCTAATTAATTTGTTAAGCGACCTGTATTACTAAACCTTAAAATGTATAAACTAATATATTATTATATGTACACAAATATACAAATATGTCTATATATATATATATATATATATATATTTATGTATTTATTTTTCGGTGCGGTTACATGCATTAACCCTTTGATGTTACAAAATTGTGTGGTTCGATTTCTATCATTTCGGTTAACCTTTTTTTCAAAATGGTTAGATTTTTTCGATTTTTTTCGCTCATCCCTATTGAAAAATGAGAGAACACGTATTAATTCGATTTTTTTTTTACCAACTTATTGGTTTATGTAAATATATTGCTAACTTACATAAGAATGTATTAGAAGTTTTCCTAAAAAAGGAAAAGTTTACAATTATAATACACCTAAATTATCAGCATATTAAACTCTAATGTTGCATTTGATTATTCATTGAAATGAGAATTATAATGAAACGAATTTAAAGAAAAAAAAGTAGGTGTGTAAGAGAATGATGACAAAAAAAAACAAATAAAGGAAACTTAAAATGAAACACATAATGAGTATTGAAATTATCGTTCTTACTTAAGACTCCGGCATGAATTTCATTTCAAACCTCCTCTATTTCTTATTATAATTCTCTTTCACAAATTTTTTTTTATTTAATTTTTATTCTCATTTTGAAGAGTAACTAAGCGGAGCATAATAGATAATAATAGTAATTTAAATATTATGGCGTTGAGAGAAAACACTCGTAATATATATATGAGAAAGTGAATATGTAACAAACCACGCTTAATACTAAATGTAGATAACCACTAAAATTACACAGTTTTGAAGTTTTAATGATATAAAAATATGAAAATAATGAAAAATAAGTATATACTCCTTTTAATAATTAAAAAATAAAAATTAGACAAACATAACCACCATTATGGTCGAGATGGGCAGCAGTGGAGGGTAGTAATGGATGGTGACAGTGGGTGGTGGGAGGTGACGACAGTGGATAGTGGTAGTGAAAATTTATTTATTTTTTAATATGAAAATTTGTGATTTTATTTTTATATTTTTAATATTAAAATTACATATTTTTAGTGGTTATCTATATTTAGTATTAAGTGTGTTTTGTCACGTACATACTTACGGTTGACCAAATTGTAGTCGGGAAACTATTTATCAAACTTGAATAGTTGAATTATGCAAATAGAGTAGTGTTACATCATAATTTCTTCTTACTTTCCCGAGCTAGTGCCAAAAGTCATTAATAATAATACTAATAATAAAAAAGAAGACTTAACTTTGAGAAATCAAGAAATTTGTTTATGGTTTCATAAGAAATGCTTTTCTGATTTTGTCGTCCCTGACTGGAGATAAGAATATATTTTACTGGAGTGTGCAGTCAAATCGGCATGGCACACCAACAAAACTCTCGGTTATTCCCTTGTTCCTTGACTTTTAGTTAGTGTGTTTTATAATAAAATTATTCCCATCAAATATGCTTTAAGTGATTTTCATGTAATATAAAACGCATATAATTAAAATGATCCAAGATAATCCTTGCATTTTTCTGTCGGTTTGTTATGCATATCAAATATGGAAATTTTGTAATCGTTAGGTTCGTCAGTGTTATCCGGATCGATATTGCCCCGAAGGCATAACATAATATATCCAACTTTCACCCTAAAGTTTTCATCAAAATATTTAAAGAACGATTGCTGAAAGATACTCTTACAAATCTTCCTGAAACCACTGCAAGAGAAATAATATTTTTTCTCATTAAATAATTATGATTGATTCAAATTAATTTTTCCTATCTTACCTTAACGAATACTTTTAAATTATGTTTTTTCTGTCCCCTAAATATTAGAAGAAGTGTTTTGTATTCATTTTTATTATTATTGTGAAATACAAATGTGAAGAATTTAGGCGTTAAGCAAAATATTTTCGCACTGATTTATAACTATATACTACTACGGTGAGGTATTTGTTTAATGCAGTCATTTTCCATCAAAAACTCATAAAAACCAATAGAACACACCGCAACTTTTACAGCCATTAAACATACCTCAGCGTATCTGAGTCCAAAAACATCAAATTACCTTTCCCGATTCACAGTCATCCAAAAGTCATAATCTCTTTTCTCCCTCTCCTGTTGGTCTCTCTCTCTCTCTCTCTCGTTGTGGTTTCCTTGCTCACCCCCCTCCCTTTCTTTCTATTCCTTCTTCTGTCTTTTTCTTCATTTCCTTTCCCCTTTTGCACCAACAAATAGATCCTTCTTGCTGATGCATCTCTCATCCATTTCTTGAATTTTTTTTTCCTCTTTCACTATTTACCTTGATTGAAAATCACTTCTGGGTTCTTCTTTTGTTTTGAATTTCACTTCTGGGTTCTTGTTGATTCTTAAAAAAAAACTAATCTTGCTTTAAATAAGAACTTTATTGGGACTCCCAAATCAGTTGGGTAGGTAACCGCTCTTTAGGCCATCTGCAAGATGCTTCTTTGAGCAATATGTTTCTTTTTTGTACATTATTATTTGTTGTTCAATCTTTGTTCATCGAGATTTCATCTGGGTTTTCTTTATTTCTTTCTGTTCCTTTTTTTTTCCTGATTTGATCTTGGTCGTCAATTGATCAGTTGCTCTGGATTGTTATAATTCTCTGGACTTTGCGTCAGTCTTATAATTGACGTACTTATTTTTTCATTAAATCCACCAACTCCAGTTTGATTTGATATGACCTTTGAAATGAAGAGTCAGTTACTAAATGGGATTGGCATAAATTTATCTCATTCAGATGCATAAAATTATTGTGAAATAGTTAATGAAAGTCCGGTCGTACGAAATGTTTGTTTGAACAATTCAGATTTGTATTTACTGTCTTCTTTTGTTTTTCTGTTAGATGTCCAGTCTTTCGTCTCGTGTCAACTAAAGTAGCAAAATGGATAGTGAAATATTGTTGAAAAAATTCTCATCACTCATCATTCTTGACATATTTGGAGTCTCAGACAGATATCTGGGGAATCTATATATTTGAAGTTACTTGAACTGGGTGAAAAAAATTCCAGCTTGTGAAAGTTCAAGGTTTTCCATGTTTTTTTCTCTATTTTAGTTGAATTTTAGTTATATTATTTGTGATTGGTTTGTGATTTCAGTTAAATGGGAATATACCTCAGTACTCCAAAAACTGATAAGTTTTCGGAAGACGGTGAGAATGATAGGCTTAGATATGGTTTATCATCCATGCAAGGATGGCGTGCGACAATGGAAGATGCTGTGAGTATCCAATGAATTTTTATGTCATTATTGGTCATGATACTCGGTAGTGTACGATTTGAGTTCAAAATATACTTATGTTGTTATCTCTTGCATGAGTTAATTGAGGGTTATTTGATTGGATAGATGAAGCTTGTGGTGAGTGAAATGATAAGCTCCAAGCTTGTTATTAGATGTGCAACTAGAATCAGCCTTTAAACTCAGGGTGAAAGCATTAGAAATGTTCCATTGGCTTCAGATCTAAAATCCATTCCTTTAGCTATGCTTAAAGCTGGTAGAGACTTGCATGATTTTGAATTTAAAGAATGGCCGTTTTATTATTAATCTCATAAGGATTATGTATTAATTATTAAATTCAATAAAATAAATATTGCGGATCCATGTTCTAGAGGTTAATATCTTTAGTCAATTTATAACGGAAGTATGTGGTAATTTGTGTTAAGTATCATTACCTCATTTAATTTGTCATTCACAGTGATTTTTAATTTTAGCATGCAGCACTCACCGATCTTGATGCATCAACTTCTTTCTTTGGTGTCTATGATGGTCATGGAGGTGAGTACCATCAGCCAACTATATATCTTAATTTTCTTTTTACCATAAATGTATGTGTATATGGGCCAGGGGAGGTTATGGGGGGAAGCTACTGGGTATGTGGTCAGTTCAATGAATAATGAGCTGTTGTTATTGCTGAATAAAAATATTATAGGAAAGCTAACAGATTACCTAGTAAGTTTCCTTGCTCATATTTGTAGGGGGCATAAGAATAATGTTGTTTTTCTTACACTTCCTGACTGCAGAAGTTATTAGATTCTTCTATTATGAGATTATAGTAAATCCTACATCCATTCCATTATTTCCTTACTGATGTGAGGGGAACATAGAACCTGACCTCAATCCTACATACCCTCAGGATATTGGAGATATCCTTAACAAGGTAATGAGTTCTCCATGAGTCCTCGACAGAATTTGATCTCTACATCATTTTGTTACTCAAGTAGAAAAAAGCCTAAATAAACGGCTACATTTACATTTAAATTATTTAGGTTTTGTCATGTCTTTAATGAATCTCCTCTTCTTATGGAAGACACTCTGTTGAGAAGTGCGTAAATGTCTTATGAGGTTGCACTAGCTATTGCTCCTTCTCTTTCTACTTTCTATCACCTACATGCTCTTGTTGCATCACTTACATAACCCAGAGCTATCTGTTCCCAACTTCAGTTGGTTTAGCATTCCAAATTCCCAGTTTGTAATTATGTGCTGGAACATAAAATTGAATTTTTTAAAACTATGTTTCAAGGATATAGAATCATTAGCAGCTTATGTTAAGTATTTGTTCTCTTAATAAGTTGTTCTTGTAAGTTCTTGCTATTTGAAGAGCTGTTTTACATACTTCAATTACTAGTTGCTTCTTACTTTTACATTTGCACTTTGCAGATGGTGGATAACCCATATATAGAAAATTATTCATGCTCTTCATTATGTCAAACTGTAGGCAAGGTTGTTGCTAAATTTTGTGCCAAATATCTTCATCAACAAGTGCTGAAGCATGAAGCATACTCTGCTGGGGATATTGGAACTTCTGTCCAGAAAGCCTTCTTCAGGTTGTTTTTTTTTTGGGGTACAATTCTTCAGGTTGTTTACTTGAAAGTATATATGCCATTTGTTTCGATGCCACCTTCCTTTATTTATATGTTTGTTTCTCCCAATTTCCCTTGGCTTCTGTCAATATATTAATATTTATTGATGAACCATATAATTGGTCCCTTAAGGAGTTCTCAGTTTCTGAACTGAAGCCTGTCAAAAATGTATTTATGCAATTACATGATGCTGCTTTCAGCAGCTAGCATGTCAAGTTTTAGATTAAGGGTTCTTTTGTTAAGGTTGAATAATTAATTATATGTCGTTGATAAACTGAGTCTCATTTAGAAACCTAGTTTGCGACTGTGTGCTGCTTTACACAGGTGTTCAGTGATGTACAATTTTTTATACATGCTGATACATAAATGAGTCCTAAACTTGGTTGAGCGTCTAAAATATCACGATATATTATGTCCTTTGTCAACAAATATGCAATCACGATATTATGCATTGGTGACCATAGGAATATGAACCCCCTGTAATGATCGCTAATGCATCCACTATTCATGGTCCTTACATCAGTTATAATCACAACCACAGTGTCTTTTTAGATGTTCAGAATATTTGCACAAAAAAATATATGAAAGTCTTTCTATTTCCATGGGCACATCCTTTCTCACGTATAGGATCCTTTACTAGTTTTAGGATGTTCTGTTCATAACTTGAACTTATTAAGGTCCACCCCCTATTCTTGGTCAACCTTCTACCATAAACCTCTCGTGATACTCAAGCTGACCTAGCTTGAACTCTCTACCTTAATATGGTGCCAGATATACGAAGGTATTACCTATTATTGTGTGCTGCCAATATGGTGGATTTAGTTGGTATACCAGATATTTACCTAATTACGACATTATTTGCACAAAAAGGATATGTACCTTATGATTATTTTTTTCACAAAGGGGCCCTGTTGCACCTGCACCTACACTTCAACACAAGGGACCTAAAACTTTTAAGCATTTCAGCCGAGCACCAAACATGGAAACATGCTCATAACGTTGCAGGAAATGTCATTGTCATGGTTCCTATGAGTAGATACACCCATTTATTTTAGTTCTTTAATGAAAATTTTCATTCAGTCGGTCTTCTACTGATGATTATCAACTACTTTCATCATTTATTCAGAATGGATGAAATGATGCGTGGACAAAGAGGGTGGAGGGAGCTTTCTGTTTTGGGTGATAAAATGAATAAGTTTACTGGTATGATAGAAGGTTTGATATGGTCTCCAAAAAGCGGTGATGGAAATGACAAAACAGATGATTGGGCTTTTGAGGAGGTACTTGCTTCTGGAAATCATTCTGCACTAGTTGTAATTTAAGATGAAAAGTGGTAATCCTCTTAATTGTTACAGTATTATGTCTACTATAAGGATAAATGAGCGCTATTTTTGTCCAAATATCCGAGGTGCTTACCGGTTATGTTAACTTACTGCATATGTATAATATGTTTGAAAACTTAAAATTTTGATGGAATATCATTTTGTTCTAAAGAAGGGCTTCTGAATTTGTTTTAGGAGTATGAATAACTTCATACTTACAGTAGTGCGTGGACCCGAAGGAGTGTATGAATGACTATTGACTTTTTATTAAGTGAGAGATTATTGGCTTTATATTTATTTGACGAAATTAATTTTATAAATATTGTAGAATGTACTGCCTCTTTCCTCAAAGCAAGTGCTGAAGTAAAAAACCTTTGTCCTCTCAAAGGAATGACCGATCCCGAAATACTCAAAAAGTTATACAGTGAATCGATCATGACCTATTTGAAAGTGATTAATCTCAGCAAAATAACTAGATTTACAATTTTTAGATCTCACTATTAGTGAAAGCGTAGTAAGTGTTGTCCTTTAACCTGCAGTCTGATGCATCTGAGAAGAAGTCACTTTTACTGTTTCTTTGCCAAGGATACTAATTTGTTTATTCTCTTTGCAATCAGGGTCCTCACTCTGATTTTTCAGGACCTACTTCTGGGAGTACGGCTTGTGTTGCAGTTATTAGAAATAATGAAGTTGTTGTTGCAAATGCTGGTGATTCTCGGTGTGTAATATCTAGGAAGGGCCAGGTAACCTAATGGTGTGCGGAAATGTCTTATATTTTTCTTGCAGATAATTTGAAGGGAAAGTATTTGTACTCTCAGATTCAGAAATTTAGCTGAATTTTATTCATGCACCATTTGTGGACCTGACCAATATGTGAATTGGGATTAGAAATGATCGATTTCAGTGGTATATAAAATTATAAGGATGCCAAAAATGTGTTGTATTAAATAGAATATTTTAACACTTGTAATCAACTAAATTGTACATTGCTTTGAAGAGTCTCTTCTCTTTGCAGGCATACAATCTTTCCCGAGACCATAAACCTGAGCTTGAAGTCGAGAGAGAAAGGATTTTAAAAGCTGGTGGATTTATCCATGCAGGAAGAGTCAATGGCAGTCTAAATCTTGCAAGAGCTATAGGTACTATAATTGCTTGGTAATTTCTAAATTATAAGATCAAACTAAGTTTCAACTTTGATTTTGTTTCAAAAGAATGATCAGATGAGTTTACCAAATATCAAAATACAACATTAACACTTTATATGTAGTGAGGTAAAACCTATTTTGACCACTTGAGAAAATAAAACAACTATTAATTATTTACATCTCAAAAGACAAAAGAAAAAAAAATAAAAAAAAAATATATATATAAATATATTGTGGAAAGGAGGGAGTATAAAATTTACCTCTTCTGAAGATTTTCTTCATATTGTAGCCTTATTCTGTAATTTTACAACTACCTATGCCGTAAGATTCAGTGGACTGGATACAAGTTCATGATGCTGGCTCGTGTTAAGCTTAAACTGTATAAAAGCACTATCTGCAAGTTGTTGCTCATAGATGTGACATCGATCACTTAATACTCGAGCTTCATTTGTTGTTTATACTTGCTACAGGAGACATGGAATTCAAGCAGAACAAGTTTTTACCTGCAGAAAGACAGATTGTAACTGCCAATCCAGATATAAACATTGTGCGTGTATCTTCCTTGATTAACTTAAAAGCTGCGATTTAGTTGGTGTTTAAATAGATTATATAGATATACACTAATATAGTTGCTTCAAATTTGAAACCAATCACCAGCTTATTAAAGCCTTTTTCCCAGCAGTTTTGGTTGGTTACAGCATATAAAGAACTTGAAATTGCCACTCCTTTTTTCCTTTCCTCACTTGGTTCCTGTATTTTTAACAGAATTTTGGTGAATGAACCATGCCAGTGTTTTTTTACTCTTCTACACCAACCTGTACAGATTTCATGGTTATTTTATTTGTTTTGATTATTTGTAACTTTTCTTATTTTCTTTAGCTAACATAATATCCCAAGAGGAAGAAGGTTTATAATAAATTTTCTTTTCAAAAAAGTCAATCCAACACCCAGATAGGAAAAGGAAGCCATACTTTATTTCTATGAAGAGGATAGATATAAGATACATTTGCTGAATGATCAGCATCACCTTATCTGTCATGTCAAACATTTAAATTTTGAGCTACCACCATCGGTCTCTGCATTCTTGATATCTATGTTTTGGATATTAGTTTACATCTTTTATCATCAAACTAGGTTGAGCTTTGCGAAGACGATGATTTCATTGTGCTGGCATGTGATGGGATCTGGTATGCATCTGAAGTTTTGCTCTTTTATGTTTAATTTTTTAGTATGCTTCCTGGGGAAGATAAACATTAAGAAGTTAAATGGAGGAAATTAAAGTAGAAAGTGATTTGAAATTTTAGGTTCACCTCATCGCGGGACCAACAAACAAATTTCTTATTTTCATTTCTAGTTACGATTGAAGACTTTGTAGACTCTTCAAATACCATTTAACTGAATATACTGCCTTTAGCTTTTAATATAATAAAAACAGAAGTTCTCAAGTGTTAGATCACTCCATGGCAAGGTAGTGTTATTTGTTTGGGCTTCAGACTGTATGATGCAGAGACTAACCTAGGATTCTTTCCCTTCCTGGGGGTCTCGACTTAATGCAATAAATTTATATAAAAAATATTACTATTAATAAGAATAATATATATTATTATATAATTATATAAAGATATAAATATCATATAACAAAAAGAAGATTATATAGTATCGATTGTAGAATGAATATACTTTACCTTTTGTTCTAAACTTACGAATACAAAACAATCTTTAAAGAAAAACTTTTCGACACAAAGTTAACCAGGATGTCGGGACAGTTTGACTGGGAATATAATCTCCATTTATGTAGAGCATCTCGCTATCCTTATCTGCCTTTTGCTGATTTCTCCTTAATTCCATGATCAACTGACAATAATTGCTTGCCACCATGTTATATTTGACAATTCTTGTTACCTGGAACTCTTTTCAGGGATTGCATGTCAAGCCAGCAACTAGTAGATTTTATACATGAGCAGATGCAGTCGGTAAGTTTTGAGATCTTTTTTCTAAGTTTTAGTTGGGGCTTTAACAAAAGTTCAGCGAATTTAAATCATTACAATCCAATAAAGAAGTCATTAAGGAGATTAGAGATGCTTAAGGGATAGACATCATGCACTTACAAAAACCTTAAAGTAGAATTTTCAGACGTTTGCATTAAATATGAATTCTCAGTTTAGGATATAAAATAACCAATTTGCATTCTACAATGTTCCCATAATGACGTAATTGGAGCTAGAGGTGCCTAAATCCAACTCTGGCATGATTTGATATTTTGGACAAACGACAATTGTGTACTGTTTATACTTGTAAAGAAGTTCGTTACTACCTTGAGTTGTACTGCTTGATAGTAGAGATCTTTTGGTAAGATTTTTTGGTTTAAAACTTGGAGTGGATTAAATCAATGTTGTTTCAATCATTAGGAGTGACTTGTGTTTGTTTCTAAATAACCAAATCATGGACAATGGGTACAAAACTGCTCAACGTCCCCTTAATGTGCAGGAAAACAAGCTATCCACGATATGTGAAAGAGTACTGAATAAGTGCTTAGCTCCATCCACAGCTGGAGGTGAGGGGTGCGACAACATGACTATGATTTTAGTGCAGTTTAAGAAACCCATCCAGTCAGTTTTATCTGCAACTGAGGAAGCCTCGGCTTCTAACCAAGCTGACACCGAGTCAGCCTCACCCAAAGGAGAATCATCGAGCTAGTAGTTGCAGCTTAAATCTTATATCATGTCGAGGGTGTTGAATGATTTTAAAGCCGTTTACTTTTGTTGCTTGAAAGCTTTGGGACCTCAGGCTTTGGTTGTATTTTGTAGATGGCTTAGCTTGAACAGATTTGAAGATATGTTTGTTTGTACTATGATAATCACTGTTGGAATAATATGTACAGTTGATTGATTTTAATAAGAGATATGATATGAACGTCATCTGCAACAGTGAGCTCAGCTCTCCTTTTTTCCTGCCATCTTCCAATAAGATATTCTTCCAGGTCTCCGGCCACTTGGTAACTAGCATTTCGCATTTGCAATGACGGTATTGCTTGCAATGGTATAAATACATTGGAAACTCGCGTTAGCATTCGTTTTGCCTTGGTGCATCTCTGACATATATGATAAAACACCATCATATAATATACTTCTTTTTTGTTCCGAAAGAAAAGTTTATTTTCAATTCTTCTGCAGTATAATTACGAACTACTAAATTTTACATACCACTTTCTATGGCATGGCTTTTCTGCAGATTTCTTAACATAACAACGTGTTTCAACATTAGAACGTTTGGTAGCCGTTTGTACCTTCTCAAATCTATATTGGTAGCCCGACAGAAAAATAAAACCAAAGAAACAAAGAGAAGAATGATAACCACAACCTAAAATACCCATACACTCACGCACACCCATAACAACTGACATCAGCAAGGATTGAATATCCGTTTTCTTTACTTCTAAAAAAAGGTGGTTATATGACAATATTGGACACATGTCCAATTACTGAGAATATGTATTTGGCAAGTGTTATATATAAAGATGTTGCGAATGGCACAGGGTAGGATCAGATCTACATTCCGGTTAGGACCAGCCCTACGGGGTCAATGGCACAGGTCAGAACCAACAGTTTCTCTTAAAAAGATATAGACCCTCAACCGACAGCTTGGCGAGTAGATGCAATCCACATGGCATGACATTAGCAGCGGATGATATGGCATCACAGGTTAGCAAACTAATGACTAAACTGATAAAAATCAAGGGTCTCTAAAAACTTTCCACTGGACTTCTCCCAGAAACAGTTGACTAAAATGCAAAATAATCAGGCATGGGGGGTTGTTCTATCTCAAAATATCCATCTATTTGCAGGAGGGAGAAGAAGAGAAAGGTGGAAGACAAGTGCGTCAATTATAATGTCAAGAACAGTACAACAAACGTTGAACAGGAATCGATAGTATGTTCCGTTGACCATCTCTCCTAAATACAATTCCTTCATTCTAAATTTACATATATAGCAACATCAAAATTACATGAGAAATTATCTAAATTTGACACTAACCACCACCATTGTAAACCAACTAAAATGTTCCAATAGTTGACTAAAAGGCATAAGAGCAATTAGGTAGAAGAATGAACTCCTATCATCTGGAAACAGAAAACTGTAGGGCGTTCCCAATTCAACAACAGATGAAAGGAAGATGGAACACAAAGAATTGACTAGAAAAGTTACAAAAATTTCTCAATTTTTTAAATTCTTCTTTGTTCATTAAAACTTCTGTATAATGAAGTACTTTATGTCAATGAATAATAAACAAAGAGTCCAACCACACAATATATACGCATTGAAGTTCAGACCTTCAAAACTAATGGATCTTGCAAGAAATTCTCTTCTTGGTTATACTTTTGTCATCAATAAAGTAACTTTTTGATGGCTTCTTCACTTCAAACAATTGCTTTGATTTTTTCCCTCTTAAAAGTTGTTTTCCTTCTGCGACCTGCTCCTCTTGATCTATCTGTAACACAAAGACAGAAATCATCAGATCAATACATATTTAGACCCAAAAGTTTCAGACTAGAAGTTTGGCCCTTTGCAAATTGGGGAGGGAAGGAGGCTCAAATTTCATTACCGAATTTGGCTTTATAGCAGCCAACACAGGATACTGATTTGCCAATGGAGCTCCAGAGGCACTAGGATTCCTTTCACTCTCTAGCATTCTTCTCTTTAAACTAGAATTTGGCAGATGAGATGGTTCACATTCCAAATTTGGTGTGGGAGATTGCATTGTCAATAGATGTTTACGCCTTCGTCTCAAGAATCTAAATTTATCAAAAGTGACGGTACAATTCACCAGTTTTTCGTTTTACAACTTATATTAGTTATTATGTCATAGTACTGTTGAAGCAAGAAAAAAATATATACCTGATTTCAGCCTTAAGACTATCCCTCTTTTGCTTTGTACACGGAAGTTTCTTCTTCTTTAACTCAAACTCCTATATAGTGATATATGTACGAAATTAAACATGAAAAATCCATACATACATAAGCGTTGCCAAAGACCCAATTTATAAACATAAACAGCATTGATGATAGTGTTAAGAGTATAAATTATCTTATGAAGTCCAAATAGAATCAATAAATAAATAAAAACCACAAAATCTTCACCTATTCTCCATCGATCATATAAAGACCATAGTCGGATATAAGAAGAAAAACTTAAAAGATATAGCAATTAAGGTCATACCTTTTGGAGTTCCAAGTAATCTTGAAAAAGTGTTTGATGTTTGAATCGGTCCCTTGCTTCTTTGTCAGATTGGTGGGAATTAAAGGCAGCCCTTTTCATCATCTTCACCAAAAATCAAAGAACAAGAATGGCCACATGATCTGAGAGAGACACAAGATAAGGTATTTCACCGAAAATCAAAGAAGAAGAATGGCCAGATGATCTGAGAGAGACATAAGATAAGGTATATTGGAGCAGAACGAACGAGAAAGAGAGGACAATAAACAGAAGGATATGGTTGCAGATACCCTTTTCTCTCTAAATTGTTGAACCCATGATTGAGAATGAGAAATACCCCATATGAAGGATGAAACTGAGAATAATAGGGTATTCGGGGGATATGTAATAATAAAAAAGACCTTTTTCTAGCCCTTGTGCTCTCTTTTCTCCATAAAAATCTTTCCATTTTTCCATGTTTGGTGATTTTGTATTTTAGCAATTCTTTTTGTACTGGGTAATATTAATTTTGGTCCAGCTGGGCCATCAGAAGAAGAGGAAGGTGAGATGAGAATGTGTTTGTCTACATGTATATGAATCTTATTATAAATATAGAAAAAATAGTAATTATTTCTTGGAGGGTTGCGATTTGATAAAACAAAGATGGCGCAGAGAAAGGCAGAAGCCAGAGCGGGGATGTGGAAATCCCTGTTCTGTTTTTGCTTGCAGGAACTTAACCTTCAATTACCAAAATACCCTTCCCTACTCTAGGGATGATGAATTGATGGTGCTACAGTCATGCACTACTAAAATTTTATAGCACTCAATTTTTATTGAAATTATAAATGGACCCTCTGTCGTGTAACAGTCGTTAGGATAAATTTGCAACACTTTTTTGTGTCATTTTCATTATCTATGCTGCAAAAAAAATAAAATAATAATAATAAAAAAAATACCACAAGTATAATATTTGAATGAATATTTATTACTATATATTAATTGACAAGAAAAAAATACGTTTAGTAGGACTATTCAGCGTTTCTCTCTCA
Organism: Centella asiatica; assembly: GCA_014636745.2. Lineage (NCBI taxonomy): Eukaryota > Viridiplantae > Streptophyta > Magnoliopsida > Apiales > Apiaceae > Centella > Centella asiatica. The sequence continues at coordinate 62,423,398 of CM025786.1, forward strand.
ATCTCAATTGCACTCTTTACTCTTCATTTTATAATTCTAATTACAATTTCACCCCTTATATGTAAGTCTCATTTATTACATTGAAAATAATTATTTTCATAAATAATAACTAAAAATTACTTTCAAAATTTACAAAAAAATATTATAAATAATAATTATAATAATAATAGCATTCATAAGTGTTATTCGATCATCACTATGTTATTCACAGAAATAAAAATTGTCTAATTACTTATAATTGGACGTCTAATTATATTTATTATATTCTAATTGTAAAACAATAAAATAATAATACATAAAAATATTTTATAAAGTATGAAAACATTACAAATAAAATAAAATATATTTAAAAAAATTAAAAATAAAACTATCAAAATATTAAACTAATAATAATAAATAAAATATTAAAACATTAAAAATCTAAAAAATATCAAAATATTAAAATAATAATAATAATAATAAAAAATCCATGTTGTGCACATGCTTCTTTGTGGTAAAAAAGAAAAAAGACAATCATTTACAATAAGTGGAGCACCAAATCACATGAAATTAATTTTATGCTCTCCAACAAGTCTAAACGACAACAATTTGAAGTTTTTGAACGACATTTGTGTAACTGGGGACAGTAAGAAAAGTGATAAAGTCTAACATAACTATTCTTAGATGAACTAGGAAGCTGACCACCAACATTTGTTTTGCCAAAGTTTACAAGTTCAGTTGAAAATTTATCATCAAAAAACAAAAAACAAAAATAGAAAAAAGAACCGGCAGATTTCTCTAGAAAATGTCACAACAATAAAAAAAATTTAAGTCAGCACATTCATTAATGCACAGTCTGAGGGAAAAGAAGAAATTTCGTTCGACTCTGATTGCAGTGTACTCTTACAAAAAAAAATGAAGAACATGAACACAATGGAAATAAATCTATGTTTGGACACGTCTCATATGAATCAGCGGCAGATCTTAGCTCTAGAACATTGTTAAGAGGCTAGATTGGATGGAGATGAGCTTAAAAGTCTCTAAAAGCATACATCACTTGTAAACATATGTCGGAGCTCTTGCCATTACTTTGTTTTTTTCACCTTTCCTATTAGTGAGTTCTGACTTTTTTGTTCAAAATTTATTCGTTCATACCGAACCGCTTGCAGAAGTAAATCCTGTTTCACAAGATCCTATATCAGTTATACATTCTCCTTGCAGTTATGCCGGAGACGTCGCTAGTGCTATGGGCTTTGACTTATGGAGATAAAAGATGATGAATGAGATTGTGACACTCTCGTCGCCAATGCGGGGTTGTTATACTGAGAAAGTGTATAGAACTCATCTGAACTACTAAAATTGCCTCCAAAGGTCAGTTTGTTCTCTCGGTAGTACCTGCTTCAAAGAAAAAAAGAGAACAAAAACTTTCCCATAGAGATATCATCTAAAGCATGTTAAAAAACGAAATAATTGCAAAAGCCCCCAGGCACAAACAGCATCCATATAATCTGTAAGCTGTTAATATATCTACTAGTCCGATTCTCTCTCCTCAGTTTGCTTCTCCTATGTTAACATTCTCATTTGGTAGTACTAATGCAGATAAGCAAATGAGTCGTGAAAACAATTTAAAAGAGGATTGTACTGTTGTTTAGTGATTTGCCAACACTAAAACAAGTTCACCAATTCTTTGAAGTTTCAAATCCCTGGCATCTGCCTAACTGAGACGGGATGAGATTTCTTGATCCATTATATACTTCATCCCTACTACAAATGTGTAAAAGATTGTCACGTTAGATTCCTAATTTTTATCCCCTGTGTATTTAGTAATTGAAATCCTACTTGACAATTTCTCAAGACATGATAAAGGGGATGAAACACCATTTGGTACAATAAAACTGCTCCAAATGAGACACTCACCAAGAGATTTACTATCACTTGAACCCCTTCAATCACGCAACTACTGTTCTGGAGTCAATAAGATTCTTTTTCTTCTCAGTTTCCCCAAAAAGGAGTAGAAGGTTGCAATTTTCATAAAGCATAATTGAGATCTAAATTTGGAACAATACAACCATTTAGAAGCCCTTGATTGAGACAAAAGGAATACATGTAGTCTCAACATATCACTATTTGCTAGCACTCTAGTATGCATAATGATAAACCTTTTACAGAAAAGCATAAATATGTTGAAAAATCATAAATAAGTAGGTCAATCCTTTCACCTCAACAAATAAAAAGTTGATTCTGAATACAGAGTCCATCTGAAAAAGGAAATTTGTTCCAGAAGTGATTCAACTCATTTAAATCAGCATAAACGTTGGTAATCCATACTTGGGAAAAAGATATTGTTTTCGGAACTTGTATAATTGTATTGAATGGTAATATTAAACTAATGTTCACATATAACATTTCAAAATTCTGTAACTAGTTGATGTGGGATCCTTGAATTTCAAAACATAATGTTGTTGTTGATCTGGCTATGCATAAAACGTAAAGTCTCCTAGCAACACCCACTAGCAACTAGCCTTTGAAGTTATTTCTAGAAATTTCGAACAACACATTCACTGAAAAAGAAACAATGTAACTGGGATTACCACTTTTAATGTGCTCTGGATTCCCCTACAAAGTCAGGGTATCTCTCTACTTACTATTGCCATATAAAGTTACTTATAGAACCCTGTTTGACCTAAAAAAGGTCTGTGATATTTCTTGCCCCCCCCACCCCCCCACCCCCCCCAAAAAAAGGTTAAATCATAAATTAAGACAAAAGACAAGATTATGTGTTAATGAGTAAGTTATTATCATATTACATTGTCATGATTAACAATCTACGACCAAGGATTTGAACCAATGTAAAGTGAGATATTATTTATACATGCGATATATGCTACATTTCAAGTTGAATAATTTACAACATAATTTTACATTGACTCAAGGTCTACCACCTTCATAAACTGTAATTAGGGTCAGCTATAACTTTTTGAGTAAACCATCATGTCACTGACTTTGCAGATACGAGTGATTATTATGTACAAATTTACAGCCTCAAAAATAAATTAGTGCCTTCTGAATAATATTCTAGGGAATCAGGACAAAAGTTTCTGAGGAAAAATGAAATGAATAATATTTTAGGGAATCAGGACAAAAGTTCCTGAGGAAAAAGGAAATGAAAAAAATAAGTAAAGCAAATCAAGAAGTTTTTTCTTTTTACCTCTTAGAAAGGAAGGGCTCAGAGAGAGTCTGTACCTCACTAGTTTTGGAGTACATATATCTTGTACTTATGAAAGACAGCCAATGCAGAAACCAAAACGCTGACAAGATTGATTAGGGAGCTGAGCAAATGTTCCAGTTGTGACGGCCCCAAAAATACCATACTGGACTTCGGGTACCGTCAATAATTGACAAAAGAAAAGTGTTAACATCCAAGCATGCATAACATTAAATTAGAGAAATAAATAGTAATCTCTATTACATTACCCAAAATAAATGAATGTCTAACAGCGGAAGTCTGTGAGGGCCCACACAGGCCTACAATCTAAATAATTATATAATTGTCTCACACTTCACTCGACCCCTGAATGCCATCCATAAGAGGGTGATCAGGAAGCGTTCATCATGTCATTCTTTCTTTGCCTTTAGAAGACAGCTCGGCCTTTTCGCCATAACCTGTAAAACATTTGATAATAGCAACATGAGCGATTTACGCTCGCAAGTATATAAACAAGTATTGGGTGCGTTCAAAAAGAGGGATAAATCATTGGATTTAAGTGTTTATGAGGTTGGACGGAAACAATGTCAACACCTCTTAATATCTTGGAGAAAAGATAGATTCTAGGGTCCCCGAGTGATAGCGAGGGATCTGACCCTTTACTTAAAAGAATAAAGAATAATTTCACATGCGCCTTATAACCATGTTCGTTTGGCGCACGTGCCCTTAGGAACTTCGTATCAAACAGTATATCAGCTGGCCACCTGACCACCGTCTGACTTCATCATAATGACATACGTAGTCAATGCAGAAACCTTTTGTCTGCGAGGGTCTGGTTACCGATGCCTCGATTCCCATTCCCTATAACTCTTAGGCTCGGGATGCTAGGCAGATGCATCCCACTAGCCTTTAGTTACCTATACGGATATACTTTACAAGAATGGGGTGAAGAGTAAGTTTTCTACATCCGTATAGAATTTTCTTTGGCGTGTTAGTGGAATTTAAATAGCTAACAACCGCCCAAAGAACATTTGATTCAAATACAACATTTTTCACGTATATCGGATCAAGGGATCGTACATTACTTAGCTTTGAAGAAATCATGAATATTGACATAATAATATCTTGAATACATTACGTATATCAAAAGAATGATCATACGCATTAATTGAAAAAAAGTAGAATGAGTATATACTTGCCTTGAGTCCTTAGTGATAATTTAACACTCGCGTAGGATAAATTCTGTAAAACATGTACATGTGATAACATGAGAAATCTCAATTTAATTACACATCAGAATGTACATGCGAAGTGTTCGTAGAATTCTCAAGTCATGTGATTGGCTGATTGAGTCGTCAAACGTTGAATTGGGGTTCGGTTGGAACCGAATCAGAGTCTGAGAGATTTGTGGATATGATAAAGCATCGTTCATAGGCTCTCGATAATTTAAATTTAATTATTAGATGCCTTAGATTAACTAACATTAATTAATCAGTTTTATTAATCATTTAATATTCATTAAAATTTGTTCCTTAATTATTGTTTAATTGTTTTAATTAAACAATAATCATTCCTTAATCAAAATCTTAATCATAAAAGATTTGGAGATCTTTTGTCAATTATAAAGCATTTTTTCATAATTTATTATTCAATTACTTTAATTAAATAATAATTATCGATCATTGAAGTAATTTATTTCTTAATTACTTTTAAATTAAATGATTTATCGATCATTTAATAATCATATAAAATTTATTCATTAATTATTTTAATTAAATAATAATTGATCTTGAATCCTTAATTTAATTAATCAAAAATTATTCCTCAATTACTTTTAAATTAAATGATTTGTTGATCATTTAATAATTGTGTGAAATTTATTCATTAATTATTATTTAATTATTTTAATCAAATAATAATTGGTCTTGCTTCTTTAAGTTAATTAATCAAGAATTATTTCTCGATTAATCTTAGCTTAAATGATTTATTTAATCATTTAATAAGATTTTAGAGTTTATTCCTTAATTATTATTTAATTATTTTAATTAAATAATAATTATTTATGAATTAATTACTTGTCACTTAATTGTGGTAATTAAGAGACTCTAACATCATAATGAATTTTAAATTTTAAAATCATAAAATTTTAATCATGTAAAAGTTTATTTACATGTCAAAATAATTATTCAAAAGTCATTTATTGAATAATTAAACGGTAAGGGTATTTTATTATTTATTTTATTTTTATTTTATGTTATTATTTTTTATTTTTTTTGGATTGGGCTGGATCCGGGTCAAACCAGTCAGATCGACCCGTCTTCTTCATCAGACTAGGGTTTTCTACAGGGGGGACCACCGGCCCTGCTTTTACCTGAGTCGCGGCTGCCAACCCCGAATCCGTCACGGACGGTGAGAAATCGACGGTGGGGACATCGCCCTGGCCTTTGCCATAGGCGAATGTACCCTTAGCCGTGATGCCGCATCTCAAAAAGGCCGAGAGAAGCACACACCGATCGCCGGAGGTGGCGGCTGCTATGGACGCCGACGAGAGCTTCGGCCCTTGCCATTCATGGCCTTTATGGCGTTTTTTTTCATCGATTCAAGCATGGAAATGGTTTCGGAGACTTCCAAGAACTCATACATGCAATCAATTTCAAGTTTTAACAACTCAATTGTAAGAAAATCAAGAAAAATCATTCGGGTATTTTAAACATTTCAACTGAGCTTCAAAACGTGAAATACTTGGCCATTTCTCAAATTGTTTGAGACAAAATGATCCTTACAAGTGCAGAAACAAGTTCATAAAATCATTTTGAACAAATAGCAACGCATCAAGCCGGAATTTCAATTGGAACAAGCTAGGGTTCTTCGGGTTTTTGAAATATTCTTGAATTTTTATTTATCTTTTTGTTCAAACTTTAAAAATTAATAACTCACAAACCATAAATGCTATAAACATGTGTCATAAATGAAAATGATGCTGAAAAAAATAATCTACACAATGGCATACACAGAAATAATAATAAATGCAAAAATAAAAGGGCAGTGTGTATACCTCTTTAAAGCTTTAAGTGAAATAAATGCCCAAAACTTCAATAAATGCTCAAGATCTGAATTTAATTTTTTTTTTAGTGAAAATGCTGAAAAGATTTGACTGATGAAGGTTAGGGTTAGTGAATAAGATGTATTTATATTACTTGCAAATCATTTTTGGACATTTGATAGGTTTTATAACATTTGATGGTGATTGTCTTTAGATTACTTAGATATACAAATGTATAGAAAGTGTTAATTAGTAACATTGAAGTTTTGTAACCAGTAGTTATCTCTTTGATTGTAATTATTCATTCTTTGTAAAGAGATAGATTAATTTTTATTTGTAAGTAAACTGCTGGAAAGTTGTATCAAAGGTTCAACAAGTTAAAATGTGTGATTGATCCATCGGAGATTACAAAAAGGCTTATCGGAGACTACGACAACATTTGTCAGAGACTAAGTATTTTGTCTATCGGAGACTACGGCTTATGTCATCAGAGATTAAAGGTAAATTATCAGAGACTAAGCTGACGTCATCGGAGATTAAGTCTTAGTGCATTAGAGACTAAGTCTAACGCATCAGAGACTAAGCTGACGTCATCGGAGACTAAGCCTAAAAGCATCAAAGATTAATAACTCTATCGGAGACTACACAACTTGACATCATCAGAGACTAAAAGACCATAAACTAAATGACAACGTAATCATGGACTAAAGTTAAAGTCATCAGGGACTAGTCGTGACTTATTTTCTGATGAGATACAGAGTTCGAATTGAATAAGGAATGTCTTCCACGCAGATCAAGATATTATTAAAGACGTAGCTGGTAAGTAAACAAGCCAGAAATCTGTTCCTAATCAAAAAGGAAATATTGTATTTGATTCGAATAAGGAAACTGAATCATTATTGATTTAGAATAGAAACTAAGTTAATCGTAATTTCAGTTTTTAGAAGCTGTAATTAGGTTTGTTGTTGCACCCCTGCTTATATTATCCTTTCTTAAACTTTTATTTATTGTTCAAAATATAAGAATTGATGATGTAATATAGTCCTTGCTTAAGTATTGTAAAAGAACTTAGAAAAATATCCAATTTGTTAGGTGGATATAATTTATATTTAAGCAAGGAACTTGATCACCATCGAAGTATGCTGATTTGATAAGCCTGCTATAAAGGAGTCTGAAGACATGAATTTTCCAGGTATAGTCCTGCTTAGAATGGAAATAAGCAAAGACTTAAGTAAGCAAGATCCTTTCCTTATCAAAGTCAAGATTGTCAGAAAAGTTATCTTTACCCCTGCTTAGTCAACTTCTAGGAAACTCTTATGAAAGACACTAGAAAACAGAATAACAGCTAACTTTTTGAACTAAGCAAGGACTGCTGTAAAGAGACAAGTCACATCAAAATCAGTACACTCCAACGGATCTATTTCAAATTCCCAACGGATAGATTTTCTGGAGAAGTATAAATAGGAGTCATAAATTTCATTTATGACTAACCTCCAACCAATTGAACAACCAAACTCTCTGACATCTTAAAGACTTCAGCAAGACATCATAAAGCTTGAACAAGTGTTATCAATCTGCTCAACTAAGGAGCAATCTACTTGAAGATAGCAAGCAAGATTTTCTCAAATCTGCTTAGAGTCTGTGTGACTAAATTGGACTAAGTGTCCTCCTGCTGAGTTGGTCTAAGTGACCTATTGTAAATTGGACTAAGTGTCTTCCTGTTGATTGTTCTGTGTGAACAAAGTTCTAGTGATAGCCTTCTCAAGTAAAAGAGAAGAAGAGTGAAGTAGGCTTAGTCCGAACCACTATAAAAATTCTATCTCTATTCCTGCTTATCTTTTATATTGCTTATTTGCTTTACTTGTGCTTTGCTTTGGTCTCTGCTGAACTCTCTCAGCAAAGACTTACTATCTTTACTACTTCTAACCATTAACCTTGGCTACAAAAACTAAGGGGTGCTTTGCTTAAACAAATTACGCTGCTAAACTTTTTCAAAATATAAGAAACTCTTAATAAGTAAGAAGTATTTTAAATCTGCTAAGTTTTCTAAGCAAGTCTTAAATTTTGAAAAACACTATTCAACCCCCCCTCCTAATATTTTTACCACTTTGGGACCTAACAAGTGGTATCAGAGCTTAGCACTCTTTGCTAAGCCTTAAAGTTTGAGAGGATCCTAACTTAAAATTTTCTAATGGCTTTAAGAAGTGATTTTGGTGGGAAGCCTCCTATGTGTACCAGAGATAGATTTGCTAATTGGAAATTGAGAATACAGGTGTACATGGATGCAATTGATGAATAGCTATATGAAGCAATAAAAGTTGGGCCTTACATACCAGAGAAGATAAACCCTGCTGATCCCAACAAGCTTATTCCTAAGCAGAGAAAGGAATGGACGGATGAAGAAAAGAAGTTAGTAGGATACAACAAGAAGGCAATGAACATTCTCTTCATGGCTCTTGAAGAAGAAATGTTCGAAAGTGTGTCCAACTACACCTCTGCTAAAGAAGTTTGGGATGCCTTGCTGGTTCTCAATGAAGGAACCGTAGAAGTCAGAGAAAATAAGCAATCCCTGCTTATTCAACAGTACGAAATGTTCAGCATGTAGTAGGGGGAAAATCTCACTGCTATGTACGAAAGATTTACTATCATGCTCAACAATTTGCGTGCTCTAGGGAAAACCTATGACATAAAGGACATAAATCTAAAATTCATGAGATCTTTACCAAGGCAGTGGGATCCCAAGACCACTGCTGTCAAAGAGTTGAGAAATTTACATACTACTGATCTCCAACAACTCTATGGAAGCCTGCTTACATATGAAATGGAGTTAGCTCAGAGAGAGGCTACATCTGAGCCAAGAAGGAAAGATAGAGGAGTTGTATTGAAGGCTGCTGAGCCTAAGCAACAAGCAGATTCTGACTTAGAGTCTACTGATAGTGATGGAGATATGGCTATGCTAGCCAGAAAATTCAGAAGGTTTCTAAGGAAAGATCAAGGAAACTTCAGAAGAAATACAAGTAGCAGCAAGAGAGATTCATCTAAGGATCTCTGCGACAATTGTAAGAAGCCGAGACATTACGTTGTTGACTGCCGAAATTCAGCAAGGGATGAAAAGAAATTCCCTGCTAATGATATAAGCAAGGGAAAAGAATACTATAAGAAGAAATTTCAGCAAAAGAACAATTCCTCAAACTTTAAGAAAGACAATAGTTTTCTTGCTGAAAAGTCATGGAGTGACAGTGACAGTGACTCAGATGACTCAGGACCAGAAGTAGCCAACCTCTGCTTAATGGCTAGAGAATCTGAGATAAGCAAGGAGGTCGACCTTGCTGAGGTATTTGATTTTGACTATCCTGATATTTCTGAAACTGAGTTACATTCCTTGCTTAAGGATGTTGCATCTCAGTGGCATAGATATAGAAGATTGCTGAGAATTGCTTTAGCAGAGTCTGATCAACTAAGGAGCAAGAACTCTGAAATCTTGCTTACACTTGAAAAGGTGCAAGCTGAGAATTTAGAGTTACTTGCTGTTGATGATGAGAGGACCCTGCTTAGACAGCATCTCAGAGACACTCAAGAGAGAGAGTCTAAGTTAACCTCCCAAGTTGAGGAATTAACTACTACATTCTCCACTTGGAACAAATATTCTTCATATGCATGTGCTTTGCTGAAAAGCCAAAGAAGCATGCTAGACCGAAGTGGAATTGGCTCCGGGACTTGCGAAGTCCTTGCTGAAGAAAGTGGAGAAAGTGATGCTGAGTCTATCAGCAGAACGATCTCTGTGCATTCAGCAGAGTGTGTACTTCCTACTGCAATCAAAGGTAACAGAGATGTTAACTTGCTAAAGAATAAATTCCCTGCTGACCGTAATTATGAGCAGAGACGTAGTGTTAAACGGACCAGTGGTGGAGAGTTTAGCAAGAACTACGTTCCTCCTACTCATCATTACAACCATGCGAGGAATTTAGAATTTAGTAAGGGTAAAATTGGGAGCAAACACTGGAAACCACCTCAACCCAAGAGAAGAGGTAATCAGCACACACATCACAACATGATGCATTTGAGATGCTATTGTTGCCATAGAATTGGTCACATTGCTTCTCTTTGCCTTGCTGACCCTTACTATACTGGTTGGTCTCAAAAACCAAAAATAAGACAAGTATGGGTCACCAAGGGTATTAACCTTAATGGACCCAAGTCTTGCTGGGTACCAAAGTGATTGCTTATGTTTTGTAGGTTGTGAGCAAGGAACAAATTTGGTATTTGGACAGTGGATGTTCAAGACACATGACTCTGCTTCGACCCGTTCATGATTGGTCAATGTCTCTGTTAAAGACAATTATCCAGTTGAGTTCATTACTACTAGAAGTCTCAGTTCCTCGCCGGTGGAGATAAAGCCTTGCTCACCAATTTCAAAGAAAAGGATGGACCTCAAGTGATCTTTGGAGATAATAGTGCTGGAAGAACTAGGGGATATGGTTCAACAGGAAATGGGTTAATCTGCTTCAACAAGGTTGCCTACGTGGAGGGTCTCAAGCATAACTTGCTTAGCATAAGCCAGTTGTGTGACAAAGGGCATAACGTCACCTTCCTAGTGGACAAAGGCCAAGGAATCATGCAGTAATCGGCACCAAGTGGGTATTCCGAAATAAGATGGATGAAGATGGAATCATCATAAGGAACAAGGCAAGACTTGTGGCTAAGGGATATTCTCAGGAGGAAGGAATCGACTATGATGAAACCTTTGCTCCAATAGCAAGGCTTGAAGCCATAAGGATCTTTCTTGCTTACGCTGCTTATCAAGACTTCAAGGTGTTTCAAATGGACGTCAAGAGTGCATTTCTGAATGGAGAACTTCAGGAGGAAGTCTATGTGGAGCAACCCTCAGGTTTTGCTGATCATGCTAATCCTCACCATGTATATAGGCTTGATAAAGCTTTATATGGTCTTAAGCAAGCTCTACGTGCATGATATGATACTTTATCTTCCTTTTTAATTGATGAAGGTTTCAGTAGAGATAAAGTAGATACTACACTTTTCATTAGAAAGCATAAAGATAAAACATTGTTAGTATAAATCTATGTAGACGATATAATCTTTGGTTCTACTGATGAAAAACTTTGTGCAAGATTTGCTAAGCTTATGTAGAGTAAGTTTGAGATGAGCATGATGGGAGAGTTGAATTTCTTCCTTGGACTCCAATTAAGCAAAGCTGTGATGGAATTTTCATAAACCAATCCAAGTACACTAAAGACCTGCTGAAGAAGTTTGGATTGGAAACAGCAAGTCCATTGAAGACTCCCATGTCATTAGCAACAAAGTTAGACAAAGACGAGCAAGGTAAATCCGTATATATAACAAGTTATCGAGGTATGATCGGATCCTTTCTATACTTAACTGCTAGTAGACCAGACATTATGTTTGCTACATGTATTTGTGCACGTTTTCAATCTAACCCCAAGGAATCACATTTAGCTTCTGTTAAGAGAATTTTCAGATATCTTAGAGGAACTCCTAACTTAGGAATATGGTATCCAAAAGATTCTAACATCGACCTTGCTGGATACTCCGATGCGGATTTTGCTGGGTGTAAAATAGATAGGAAAAACACAAGTGGAACATGCCAATTCCTTAGAGGAAGACTTGTTTTGTGGTTCAGCAAGAAGCAAAACTCAGTGTTAACATCCACTGCTGAAGCTGAGTACATATCAGCAGGAAGTTGTGTTGGACAAATTCTGTGGATGAAAAACCAACTTGCTGACTACGGGTTTGATTTCAAGTCTATTCCTGTACTTTGTGATAATACTAGTGCTGTTGCCATTGCTTATAATCCTGTTTTGCACTCTATAACTAAACATATAGATATAAGACATCATTTCATTAGGGATCACGTTCAGCAAGGTACAATAGAGATAAACTATATTCCTACTGAAAATCAATTAGCAGATGTTTTTACAAAACCCTTGGACGAAAATCATTTTAATAAACTAATAAGTGAATTAGGCATGTTAAATTGTGAATAAGATTTTTGCTACTAACATCTTGTTTGCTTAAGCAAGGACTTTTGTTCTTAGCAAGTTAATTTCAGATGTATTGATGGTCTCAACAGAGCTTTTAATCCTTGCTGAAAGAAGCATTTCACGCTACTGAAATGAACAAAGATGCTGCTGATAAAGTCCATACTGATCAACAAAGACCCTGCTGAAAATTTTCGAAAAAGGGGGGACGTCCAGACAAAAGGGACAATTTCAAAATCTATGTAATACGCTGTTGAAATATCAGGCGCTGCTGAAAATGTTAAAGACCCTGCTGAAAGAACCCCTGCTAATCAAGTTCAACATGCTGCTGAAAAATCCACATCAACATTGCTGAAAATATCAAGAAAAGGGGTAACCCCTCGACGAAACTGCTGTTTCAGAAACTATCTTAGACCTTGCTGATTCCATAAGCAAAGGATGATCCTGCTGATACATCCAAAATGAGCAAGGGATGACTGTTGCTTACAAGACCCTGCTGATATCTACCTCAAGAGGAAGCCACAAAATCAGCAAGGATGTTATCCCTGCTGACTCATGTCTCTATCCTTCCACATCAGCAAAGGCGTGTTATAGCAAATCTGCTCATGTTCATCATTATCGCCGAAAAAATATGATGTAATATCTAGTCGTTTATTTTCTCTCTCCGCATTAAATGCCACTCTGCCCCATGATATTTTTTACGGCTGCTATCACTTCGGTAATTAATTCTCACCACTACCCATATATTTCTCCCACTAACTCTTCATCTTCTCATATCAGTTACCACTCTCTAAACCGTTCAACTTCTTTTACCTCCTATATAAACTCATTTAACTCTTCTCAAAATTTTACCGAAACCAACTGCTCTGATCTCTCTCTATCATCACTCTAAACTCTTCTGAAACTCCTCCGTAAATCTCCTCCGACCAAGTTTTCCGATTATCTTCAGCAGACATGGCAAACTGGCTTGACAAGATCGAATCCGAGTCCATTATTGACCTAGAGTCCTTTGCTAACATAGAAGACGCTGAAATCACCGAGGTTATAACCCTGCTGAGGAACAGCGGGGTACGCTATGCAATCTCTGCTGATGCTCCCATATATGGGGAAGTGATCAGAGAGTTCTGCTCGGTAATGCAAGTCCGTGACCACAGCATAATCGGGCGTGTAAATGGTCAGCTGGTCCTCATCACTCCAGCAAGCATCGCCAGAGTTCTTCAGATGCCAAGTCAGGGCCTGCTGACTCCACCCACTGTCACCCTTGCTGTGCTTGTTGATTTGGGGTATGTCAAGACCCACAGCAACAAGAAGAGGAAGGACTTCCCAAGGAAATGGGACCTTCTGATGGATATTCTTCACAGGACCTTACTATGTAAGTTTACCTCACAGGACGAGGCATCAGCAAGGGTTATTTCTATCGTCTCCCTGCTGAAATCCGGGGAGCCAATCAATTGGGCGCAGTTATTTTTTGAAATCCTTGCTGAATCCTTCTCCAGCAAGAGGAAGACGAAGATTCGTCATGGACGAACTATGTCCCTGCTGATCAAGGGAATACTTGGAGCAAACTTTCCAGCAGGGACCCAGTCCAAGAAGCTGATCAGCAGCAAGGTTATTACCCCTTCTCTGCTGAAGAACTATGGGCGCAACCCTGCTGCCCTTGCCAAAGCTGCCGCTGAAAGGAGAGCAAGGGGATCAACAGAGTCCCCTATCCAAACATCTTTAACCCTTAATGCTAGAAGTGACGAACGCGTCCCTGCTGCCCAATCCAGTAAGAAGAGACGAGCAACAAGTCAAATTCAGAGGCCCAAAAAGAAATCCAAGGCAACGCCTGCTGAATTTGACCTCTCGACCTTGAATGAAGAAGAGAGGGTTATTTATGAGTTCTACATGGAGCTCTACGATGAAGACTTCGCAGATGAAGCAATCGCTGCTGGAGGATCTGATGTGGAGCCTCCCTCTGAAGACGAAGACATTCCCACTGCTATTCCTCTCGTAACTGAGTCAGCAGGGGATGAAATCTTTGATGAAATCGATAACTATATCCCTGCTGACCCGTCGCCAACTCCTGCTGATGATCAGAAGAGTTCTTCCAACGAACTCTTCAAAGAGATCGACGAAGTCACAGAGGTTGTTGCTGCTGACCATCCGATCCCAGCTGAGACTTCAGCAGCTGAGCCAGCCACTCCCACTGAAGTTCTGGAGCTCACAGAGGTCTTGGAGTCTGATGATACTCCAGACTCAATCACAGGTCCTGCTGAAGTGGAGATTGCAATCAACACTGCAAATAAAGTCGATCCTCCTGCTGACGACACTGCTGAAATTGATCGATCAGCACTGTCCCCAAAGGAGCCACCAGCAGAGACGGCTGAGCCAACTGAGCAAATATCAAAACCCTCGACTGCTCGAAGACTTGTCCTCCCTGGCTTTGCTATCCATTCACCTGCTGAACCAACCCTTCATCCCAGAAGAAAACATGCTGCAATGAAGGGCAAAGGCAATGGAAAGCAAACACAAGTATCCAGCAGCAGCAGCGACAGTGACCTTGCTGATGTTCCTACTGAACGAGCAAAAGAAAAACAATCAGAAGAACTCATCAAGGCACTGTTGATCGAAGATGCCTTGGCAACTGGCTTGGATCCCAAGGCTTACCTTGCTGAGAACATTCAAGAAGGCCCCAGCCACCTTTCTCCAGCAAGGGTATTGACCGAGGGGGAGCTTACTCCAGAAACTTCTGCTGAAGAATGGCTTGCTATTGAGGGGGAGCTAAAGAACACTGCTGTTGAAGGAGATGCACTCGAGGAAGAGGAACCTGCTGAACCTAAACCTCAACCTGCTATTAGCAAGGTTTCTCCCACCTCGTAGAAGCTTGCTAAACTTGAAGCCCAGATGGAATAAGTTTTAGCAAGACTTACTGCTGACAATCCTGCTGATTCTACCTTTAACTCCAGGCTGACCAAGATGGAGAATAAAATCGAAAAGCTTCAGCAAACTCTAAATAAGCTGATTGACTTCCTCCCTATTATGGCTGATGAAATCAAAAAGGGGGAAAGAGGTCATGAAGCACAGCAAGCCCCTGCCCTGCTGAAAGACACCTTACCTCCTGCTGAAACTAATCCTGTTGTTGCTCCAGTTGTTGTACCAAAAAGAAGACTTACCAAGCATATCCCCGAGTCTGCTGTGCAAATCATGAACCCTTCTCCGTACATGAGACTTTAGAAGGCCCTTGAAGAAGCTGATGTCATTGCAATGAAGTCAGGGTCTGCTGAAAGTCTCAAATTGCTTGCAAGCATCAAGGAATCAGAATCTAAGATCAATCAGTACGAGTTGGAAATGAAGCGACTCAGGGTACAGAAATTTCAGCAAGAGTACAACAAAAAGAAAGAGAGGATGCAGAAGAGGAAGGAGGAAAAGGAAGCTCTAAAAAGGGAAAAAGAGAAAGCTGAGGAGAAGTGGAGGCAAGACCTACTGAAGTATGGCGAAAGGGAAGATCAGCAGTGTTCGGAAGAACCTGCTGATGATATTGAATAGTTGTAATTTTATTTTGTTATCTTGTAATCTTGAACAATCTGAAATAAAATGGAATTCTTTTTGGTTCTTGCTGTGGTGATTAAAATAACTCGTTTTGACATCATCAATTAGGGGGAGATTGTTGTTGCACCCCTGCTTATATTATCCTTTCTTAAACTTTTATTTATTGTTCAAAATATAAGAATTGATGATGTAATATAGTCCTTGCTTAAGTATTGTAAAAGGACTTAGAAAAATATCCAATTTGTTAGGTGGATATAATTTATATTTAAGCAAGGAGCTTGATCACCATTGAAGTATGCTGATTTGATAAGCCTGCTATAAAGGATTCTGAAGACATGAATTTTCCAAGTATAGTCCTGCTTAGAATGGAAATAAGTAAGGATTTAAGTAAGCAAGATCCTTTGCTTATCAAAGTCAAGATTGTCAGAAAAGTTATCTTTACCCCTGCTTAGTCAACTTCTAGGAAACTCTTCTGAAAGACACTAGAAGACAGAATAACGGCTAACTTTTTGAACTAAGCAAGTACTGCTGTAAAGAGACAAGTCACATCAAAGTCAGTACACTCCAACGGATCTATTTCAAATTCCCAACGAATAGATTTTCTGGAGAAGTATAAATAGGAGTCATAAATTTCAATTATGACTAACCTCCAACCAACTGAACAACCAAACTCTCTGACATCTTAAAGACTTCAGCAAGACATCATAAAGCTTGAACAAGTGTTATCAATCTACTCAACTAAGGAGCAATCTACTTGAAGATAGCAAGCAAGATTTTCTCAAATCCGCTTAGAGTCTGTGTGACTAAATTGGACTAAGTGTCCTGCTGATTGTTCTGTGTGAACAAAGTTCTAGTGATAGCCTTCTCAAGTAAAATAGAAGAAGAGTGGAGTAGGCTTAGTCCGAACCACTATAAAATTTTTATCTCTACTCCTAGTTCTCTTTCATATTGCTTACTTGCTTTACTTGTGCTTTGCTTTGGTCTCTGCTGAACTCTCTCAGCAAAGGCTTACTATCTTTACTACTTCTAGCCATTAACCTTTGCTACAAAAACTAAGGGGTGCTTTACTTAAACAAATTACGCTGCTAAACTTTTTCAAAATATAAGAAACTCTTAATAAGTAAAGAAGTATTTTAAATCTGCTAAGTTTTCTAAGCAAGTCTTAAATTTTGAAAAACACTATACAACCCCCCCCCCCCCCCCCCCCCCCCCCTTCTAGTATTTTTACCACTTTGGGACCTAACAAGGTTTATAGAGAATTGTAATTCGAATCTGTATAGGTTTTCATAGTTTTGTATCTTTACTATACAGAAAAGAAAAGAAACTGATGATCATATTATTGTGATTGTTAGAATTTGTATTCAATTGTTAAAATCAATAAAAGTAATTGTTTATAAATTGATTTGAGTTCTTGTTCTTTATTTCCACAAGTATTATTTAATTTCTTGAAGAACAAGTAAACAAAAAGAATTCAAAGAACTTGTATTCAACACCCCCTTCTACAAGTTCTCGGCTATCTCACGGGAAAACACCATTGGATTAATTTTAAGAAAAATTTACTTAGATAGGTAAAAATAATTTCCTTGTTTTTGCCATTTTGGGATAAGCTTAAAATTTGAATTTAATTAGTGTTTAATTTGATTTGTTTAACCACTAATTGAATTTAATGGTTATGCAATGGTTTAATGCATAAACCGAAAAGTTTTCTCGCCCCGACGAGGTAAAAATAAAGTACTCATACAGTTATTGTTATGATTAATGTCTCATGATCTTTATAACATTATGCTCGTTATAATTTTGTCATTAGTGGACGTGCGCGCGTCAATTTGCGTGGAATGCACGTAAACTTAAACGTAAAATCTATCGATCGTTGAAATGAAACGGAAATTTTATTATAAAACGAATTTAATAGAATTACATTTTATTATATTGACGGTTTCTCACACTAGTATTTGGGTTGCAACCCCCAACCATCATTTTCTCATACACTTCATATGCACTATCAGGGTTTCCTGATTGACTATATCCACGAATGAGAGCGTTGTATGTAAATACATTAGGTTGAAGACCCTTAAGTTGAAGTTCTTCGTACAGCTTTCCTGCTTCTTCTATCATTCCATCAATCCCAAGATTGAGTATCAGAGAATTGTAGGTATAGAGGTTAGGTGTTACCCCTCTGCTCTGCATCTCGTCAAAAAGAGACAGAGCTTCTTTCATTCTCCGTGATCTCCCGAGGCCATTAATCATAAGGTTGTAAGAGATTATGTCTGGATCAAGGTCAACTGACTTCAATTGCTCAAAGTAGTGCAAAGCATCCATCACGTTCCCCACCATGCAGAGGCAATCAATAAGTATGGTGTAAGACTTAAGATCTGGCCTTATTCCCTCTTTAATCATCTTATCAAATAACTGGTAAGCAGCCTCCATATCACCTGCTTTCCCAAATCCATTTAAAAGAATATTATAGATAGCACAATTCGGTCTGCATCCATAATCAATCATCTCCTTAAAGAAATTCTTTGCTTGATCCAATTTTCCCAGCTTCAGAAGACCATCTATAAGGGGACCATATGTACAAGGAGTGGGAATGAAACCTCTGCTCATAAGATCATAGTATAGATCTTTTGCTTTCTCTAAATTATTAGATTTTACGAGACTAGAAATGAGTATATTATTTGTTATGGTGCCAGGTCTACATCCCCTGTTGATCATCTCTTCATATAACTCAAAAAGTTCACTAACCTTTCCAGAGTTTCCAAGGTCCACGAGCGACAAGTTGTAGACGGAATGATCTGGAGAACAACCAACATTCTTCATCTCCTTAAAAAGGCCCTAAGCCATTTCCGTAAGATGAACTTCAAGAAGGCTGTCAATCAGTGGGTAATATGCTTCTAGAGTTGGTTGAATTTCGTAATGATTAGTAAACTTAACGAATAACTTATGAGCATCAAGAGCTTTCTTTTGCTTGCACAGAACCTTAAGAAAAGGGATCAGTAATGAGACATTGCTGCTAGTTCCATCTGACACTAATCCTTCAGCAAATAAAATGGAATGATCCAAAGCAGCTTCTCTCAAAACTCCTTCCATTACATCAGTCCAAAACTGGTTGCCGCACTTGTTTTTAAAGTTATTGGCAAAATCTTTTGTGATCTTTAAAGCATCACCAACCCTCCCATCTTTGACAACACTAGGAAGGGGGGTACACAAAGTGACATAATCAGGGTAGATTATTTTCTTCATCTGATGGAAGAACCAAAATGCATCATTAACTCTGTTTTCTCTAGCCAATCCATACATGACAGTGTTATAAGTAAAAACATCAGGGCTACAATTCATATTCGTCATTTCAAACAACATCTTCAAAGCCAAATCAACCTCACTGTTCTTGCAAAGGCAGTCCAAAAATGTATTATAAGTGACTGTGTTCGGAGGCAATCCATGCGAGGTCATGCTCTCAAATAACTGAAGAGCGTCTTGTACTCTACCCTCATTCCGCAATCCAGCCAACAATGTGTTGTAGGTCACAACTGTAGGAGCAAGTTTCATTTCTTTCAGTTTAGAAAACAATGCCCATGCCTCGTCTACTCGTTCAGCTTTGTAAAGAGTGTCAATAAGAGAATTTATAATCATGATGTCAGGCTCACCACCAGTTTCCATAATCTCAGAAAGTAATTGGATTGATTCATCAATCTTCCCTGCCTTGCTATAGCATTTCATCATCATGTTATAGGTAATAGAATCAGGGGCAAGTCCACTTCTTATTAGTTCATAGAATATAGCTTTTGTCTTTCCAATCCTCCCCAGTTCTGCAAGACTATACAAAGAAGTATTACATGCAACAACATTAGGGGCAATTCCACGAACTTTCATCTTCTCAAAGATTTCAAGAGCTTTATCAGGTTCTCCTATCTTTCCGTAGTAATCAATGAAAAGAATATATGTGTAAGCAGTAAGTTCAATACCAAAAGAACCCATTCTATCAAATAGCTGTAATGCTTCATTTAACCTATTCACTCTTAAAAGCCCACAAATTATTGTATTATAGGTGTGCAGATTTGGCAAGACCCCATTCTTTCTCATGGAATCCAACATAACAAATGCTTCATCAACTTTCCCAACTTTGCATAAAGCATCAATGAGAATTGTGTAAGTAACAACATCAACAACATAACCATCTGCCTCCATTTCGCCCCAAAATTCTTTTACAATGTCCAAGTCCCCGCAATCACTGAACTTATCCAACAAAGTGATGTAAATTATTCGGTCAGGTTTGTGGCTACTAGCTTTCATTTTTACAAACACTTCCTTGGCAGTATCCAATTTGCCTACGTTGCACAGACCAGCAATAAGAACTGTATATGTAACAACATCATGTTCACAGCCCTCCTCATCCATTCTCTTCAATATTTCATATGCCTAATCAATTTTCCCAGCTCTCCCTAGCACTCTTATGCATATGGTGAAGGTATACACGTTTGGTCTTAACCCCAAATTCTCCATCTCTGCTAATAAATCCATGACAGTATCAATATCCCTCATTTTCCCAGATGCTACCATAAGGGAGTAAGTCTTGAGACTAGGCTTGATCCTTTCTGATACTCCTATCCTGTAAACCTCTAAAGCCTCTCTGAAGAACCCTGATTGGAGAATCAAATGAATCAACCCATTATATGAATATCCATTCAAAATAAATCTTGCTTTTCTCATCTGTTTAAGGGCAAATGGAGATTGACGTATCCCTCCCTTTATATTAAGAACATTAAAAATTATCAAATAAGTATTCATACTCCTATAAATGATTTGCCTTTGCATCAAATCAAACACTACAACCATATCATCTAATCTTCCCTGTGCACTCAAGAGTTTGAGCATGTAGTTACAGGTTTCTGTGGTGTGGACCACATTAGGCAGCTCACCAAGAGATTTAAAGAACAAAAACGCTTGATTTATATCCGGAAATGACTTTAGAACCATAATAATTTCCTCATAAGACATTTTGTGTTTAGGCTTCCCATTCACAAAACCAAAATCATTTGAACTTTTCACCACAAACCTAGATCTGCCCACAAGTTTCTTCCTATGTTTACTCCAATTCACCACACACCCAAAAGGCAAAACTTTCATATTCTTAAAGCTGCTACCTTTATCATAGCTTGAAGTACATGGTTGACCATCATTTACAAAAGAATTGTTGAAATTACTACAGAAAATTCTTAAGGAGCAAAGCACAATGACAACCATACATGAATTACGAGGAGACTGCGAAGAGGGTATAAAATACAGAGATCAAAAGAGTCGAGTGCATGCCCAATGCTTGTTTAAATGCATAAGAGAACGTAAAGAGAGTGTAAGAACATAAAAGTGAGAACGCAAAGAGAGTGTAAGAAGTGAGTGCTATCTACTTACCAGCGAGTTCTTGTGATGCCAAGGAAAGAGATTATGGGTCGAATTGGCACTTCCTTGTCCGTTAAACAAAGAGGTTCTTGGTTAGTCTGCTTTTGAGTTTTGGATATTATTATGTAAAATTTTTAGCAAGTAACATATCTCATATCCTTCTTCTTGGACTCAATTCAATCGTTATGGAGGACAAATACATATCTCTCTCTTTCTTTTTAGGCGGGGTTGGACCCGGAATGTGGGCTATGGGTAGTTGTTAATTTTGACTTTAAATTTTACATTTATGAAGTTTATATAAAATTTCAAAATTAATATATATTAAAAATTAATCATATCTAGAAGAAAAAAATAGCTTATTAATTTGGGATTACTTCTTCATTGTTTAACTTAAAGACAAACCCTAACTAGCAGTTCACCCTCACTTCTTTGTAGTTGACCTTAAGCCAATATTTTTAAGCAAAAAAGAGAGTTAATAATAATAATAGAACCAAACACTTAACCAATGAAAAATTACATAAAACAAAAAGTACGAATAAAGATATTTAATTTAATTCAACTTCAAATTGTAAATTTATGAGAGTTATAAGAAAAACTTAAAAGTATACTTAAAAATTAATTATATTTAAACAAATTGATTTTATATACAAAAACTATTTTATGGTGGAGGGTGCGGTGCATGTGCAATGGTTTGTTTATTAGCTTAATGTTGGATAGACGGATAGTTGGTGGTTGATAGCATATTAGCCGTGGAGAATTTACAGAAAACCTGCGATTGCGAAAAATCACCTGCTCAGAATCCAAATTACCCATACCATATATACATACATAGCCCTGCCAAGTAAAGACTGCCGTCGTCATCATAGTAGGTGCTCCCCAAGAAAAATGGAAGGAGTAGTTCCAGAATCGGTGATGGAATCTGTAAACCGAACTTCAAATAACTTGCAAGACTTCAAATCTCACTTTCCTGACTTCTTAACTCACTGCGCCCCTGAATCCCTCTCCGAATTGGACCCTCTTCAACGTGCTCAGTCTCTCCTCTTGCTCGCCAAGGCCACTACTGCACTTTTTGCCTGTAAGTTTCTGTCGCTAATGGTTGCTTAATCTATAAATTTTATCTTCGCACGAACTAATTGGGTTTCCTTCAGTGAGGCTGCGGTGCAATGGTATTGACCCAAATGATCATCCTGTCAAATCGGAGCTGGTATGTTGTTCTTACAGAATCTGCATGTCTAGTTTTGTCTAAATACATCATGTGGGTCTTGTTAGTTTGAGGTTTTGATTGATGGGTCTCGACTTGTATCATCTTTATGATGGGTGCTCTTTGTTGGTGTCACGATTTCTTTGAAAAATTGTTGCGTTTTGATCGGAATCTCCCAACAAAATCAGCAACAACATCACCTTAGTCCCAACTCCGCCTATGTTGGCATAGCCTGTCTCAAGCCAGGATGAAGGAGGAGGTTATGTTTGGTTTAGTGAATTGGTTATAGAAACAAACTTGCCCTTTATGAAATGAAACCCATATGGATGCTCCCAATAAGTAATTTTTTATTGGAGAAGTTCTCTACTTTTGAATTATTTAAACATCTTTGTTAGTTTAATCTTTTTCACCTTTCACTCTCTTAAATTAGTGGTCTCTTATACTCTTAGTTCCTTCTGCACTCTTCTTATGGAATCGGCTATTTCTTTTCGAAGGCTCTGATTGTATTGTTCTTCAAAATCACGTATTGTTATGAACATGACAATGGGCAGCAGTGAGTACATTTCAAGAATGAGAATCATTACACCTGGTATTAATTCTCAAATTTCTGTTTTTTCAACAGAAACAACTCTTAAACTCATAATCCTGATAGGAACTATCTTGTAAAATTCAGGTTCTAGGAGTCTAGGTGCAGAGCATGATTTAATCATTTTTCCAAGCACAATTTGCATAAAATGTACACCACTTGACTTGGATTAGGAATTTAGTATTTCAGTAGCCAGTAGAAGTTACCAAATGTCCTTTAAAATTATCCATGACCATTTTCGTTGAACACCAGCACAGAGCCAATTCATCTAAAAATAGAAGCATGACCTAATTCTGTATCATATCTGTTCATCATTTTAGTCTTAAACATGTCAACGAAGAATCTTAATCCCGCAAAAAATGAGGTCTAGGAGCAGCTAATTTAGTCAACATGTCATTGGACTAATTTGAACCTCATCAGCAAGTTGGCCATCAGTTTCAATATACCCAAAATCCAGATTCGTATTGAACCTATGCAGAGGGAGAGCACTTGGGAGTTGGGACTTCGCCGATATTATCTAGTGAGCGATAGCTTTGTTGTGTAATTGGAGCAATGTACCCTTCTCATTCAATAATTTTGTCTAACACAAAAATTCCAGCAGCAACTTCCCTTCCCTTTGCTTGATGTATCCTTTCAATCCTGTCGCTCTCTCTAAGGAAATTAATACTCAATTACTGAGAGACAAAAAGCCTCGCATGTTTCCCTTGGCTTTCAAAGTGATAGCATGGTAATTGCTCACTATAATTCCTACCAAAACCCATTATTTCCTTTAAACTTTTTTGCCATTCGAACAGTATCTCATTCAATAATTATATCCAAATTGCATTCTATCTTTAAAAATTCCTGAAATTAGTACGTGCTGAGCCAAAGAGCCTTTTATGGGCAATACATCGAACACCTTGTGACTTTGTGAGGAATTCGAAGTGCATCAAGATTGTAGCTAACTGAAGTCATTAATACCTGACTGTACTCCTCTCACTCAGGTCTTGCATCAAAGCCTCCTCATCACACATCCTACAAATGGTCAATTGTTTATTGACTAATTAATCAAATATACTGTGAGAGAAGAAGATGAAAGGCAGAGAAGAAGATGAAAGGCAGATAAGAAGATGATAAAGACTGTCATATTATTATGCAGGTGCTAACTCAATGGCGAGGACTTAAGAATGGAAGGAAAAATTAGGAGGGGAATCAAATGGCGCCAAGAGTGGCTAATAACCATGGTTAAGTTTAGAAAAACAAGACCGATTCGTGTCCTGACATTAGGAAATTTTCCTTAATGTGATCCGTACTTTAAAATAGAGTACGTAGATATGTACATTTTTTAAACTTTTTAAAGTTTCTCCTTTCAGAGTCTAAAACTAATGGTGCCCTCTAATCTTTTGTGCGCTCCATATGGTATCTCTTTTTTAATGCTTTGACATGATTTGTTGCCTATTTTATGTTTTCTCATGTTAGTTGGTTTTTTTATGTGGACATTTTGACTTGAAATCTGTTGCTTCATTTTCTTCTCTTTTGTGGTTGCAACATATGTAGGAGAGATTAAGCTTGTACCAAGAGAAATTGGAGAAATTCATAGATTTGAGTAAAGGTATGTATATTATTACTTATTTTATGTCTGCAAACTTCTTGTAGCATACTGGTTATAGAATTACGTTTGAAGCATAAAAAGAATATCGTGTTTATATCTTGGATCATGGGGAATCAATCATTTAGCAATTTTTAATATTATTCGTTTTGATGTAAAGTTTCTTTAATTGGGTTATCTTGGATCATGGGGAGTCAATGATCACAAGATAAATGTTGACATTTTCTGTTATTCCTTGAAGCTCCGCTGCGACCTTCCGCCACCATAAATTCACAGGCAGCAACCCGCTTCATTGAGCATTCTTTGCCTGATCTTACTCCAGGTTGGTAGCTTATCTTTCATTGTTTGTGGTTGATATCCTTACCCATTATTACGACTTTTTCTTTGTAAATTTGAAATATATGCGTTTTCCAGAGCAGAAGCGAGACATGAGGGAAATCAGTAAAGGAGAGGGTACAAGAATCAAGTATTTGGAGAGATATGTTCATAAGAAGAGGAAGTGTAGTGAGAGACAGTCTGTTCAAACTGCTGCTCAAGAATTTCTTGATAAAGCAGCTAGGGAGCTTCTCGGTGATAATAATGGTGGTCTGAAGGGGCCCCTGCGGCCTCAAGAATCAGACGAAGAGGACTAGCTTGTGGGATGATTTCTTTGGTACATTGGATTCATGCTTTTCTTTTCTTTTCCTTTTTTTTTTTTTTTTTGAAATATCATGGCATCTTTTCGGTTTACTACATATAGCAAGTTAGATCAGAAAATCAAACTATACAATATTGTCACCTTGATTTTCATGCTGCTCCCCATCTTCTGGCATGTTCAACATTGATTGTTAACTATGTTTGGTTGGAAGTGAGATTTGCATATATAACTAACTAGTTTTTGTATGTCAATGTTGTGCTGCTGCTGCAGCCTGCAGGTGCTTTGGTTGAGGTGCCCCCAGCTCGAGTCAATTTTCAGATGATAATCAGTTTATGCATGTGCCCGCCTATAATTGAAGTTGTGGTTGTCCTTTTCCCTCCCTGATCCGATCCTTTAGTTGTTAGTTTTAGCCATCTAATTAACTTAGAAATTATGCTTGCTACTGAGGACGTTTGAGGCATTACATTACATTGGTTTAAAGTGTTTTTGCTTGGAATTTTCCTAGTAGTAGTTATAAGCTGTGTAGATTTGTATTTGCTCGTGGGGGTGAATCTTATAAAATAGCAGCATGTGATATTGTTTGTATTAATCCATCCTCCTCGTGGAACCCACCCACCCTACCCTACCCAGGAGGCCGGTGGCAGCAACTAATTGCTCTTGAATGTGGATATAA
Source organism: Centella asiatica (assembly GCA_014636745.2). Taxonomy (NCBI): domain Eukaryota; kingdom Viridiplantae; phylum Streptophyta; class Magnoliopsida; order Apiales; family Apiaceae; genus Centella; species Centella asiatica. The sequence goes on from CM025786.1 coordinate 62,449,252, forward strand.
CGTAATTTTATAGAGGATAAATTAATTGGTTGCCGGCAGATTAATTAAATAGGAGATGAAGTGTGCGTGTGCGTAATTTACTGCTTAAAAGACCTAACATGCTCGCATCGCATCATTATATGCTACCTTTGTGAAGGTCATTTGAAGGAGAAATGAACTTGGTATCATTATACTGCATGTATCACTGAGATGATGTTCCACTTAACCAGAACCAATGTAGTGTATATTAATTTGGCATATGCGTGCGCGCGAGAGAGAGAGGGGGATACATATACGGGACACATGTCAACGGGAAAGATGAAGGTTAGTGCCAGGTGTCCAGCAATTACACCTCACATGGTGAACGTGGAAGCTCAGGAATTACTGCTGAGAAAACTACCGACCGAAACAGAACTTAATACTGCTATAACAATAATATTGGGCAATTTATAGAAGAAAAAAAGAAAGAGAGGAAAACCAGAGAAACTGATTACTACTGTTCGGCCGGGAGAGATTATTAATCAATCAAATACAGACGTACTTACACACACGTACGTACATATGGGGGATCAATATGGTAATAAGAAAGAAGATTCAGAGGGTTGGAGGAAGATGGCAGATACACACAAGATGAGTCCAGAAGAAGTGAAGGCGGCAGGAGTGGAGTCGTCCAGAAGGCCTCCTGGACATCACCCAGGCGGTGTACTTCACCAGAGGCGGACGTTCCCTTACTCCAACACCACCATGGCCGTCGTCGGTTTTGTCCTGGTGGGTGCCCTCGGCTACTTCACCTTATACTCTCACAAGAAGCCCGACGCCACCGCCACCGATGTCGCCAAAGTTGCCACCGGCGTAGCGGCACCCCAAGATACTCACCCTCGCAAGTAGCCTGCCTGCCTTAAGTAATTTTATATATTCATTCGTTTCGTTTGCTTAAGCTACTCACGGTTGCTTTGCTTTAATGGTTAATGGGTGCAGAAATGGAAAAAAAAACTGCGTTAATAAATAATTCTCTCCTATTTAGAGTATATTTAATAAGAACTTGGTTAATTTTAATGTTAAAGAAGGGTAAAAATTCAAAATTGTAGCTAGAAACGTACGTGGTAATTCTAAAGGGTGAATCCGGACAACCAAGCTCATGTTGAATGTTGGGATGCTGCTGTTGTACTACAACGGAATAGGATCTGCTTCTGTGACGATCAATATACCGTTCATGTCATCTCAACAAATGAACACACAATTAATATTTCATATGACAGACGGTAACATAGGGTGTATAGTTGGGGTCTAAATCAGTCAAATTCGATGTTTAGATTTTTTTTAAAACTAATTCTTTGATATTTGAATTTAGACTCGAATATTTGATGAATATAAATTATGAATGGTCAGATTTTATTCTAACTAAATCTGAATTATTTATGAATTAAATCAAGTAAAAATTATTATGTTCATTTTTAAGTTAATTAAATTTGAAGTAGTAGTCACACTCCGTATTATTTCCTTCTTGTATAAAGTATGAATCTGATTTTTAGTGGATTAATCACGAATCGAGCAATAATATTTTGTCTAAAAATACACGACACACTGTTTTTGTCTCGCTTAAAAAAAAAAAAGAAGCAGATCCAACTTATTGTAGGTCCTCTTCTTATACAACTGGAGCCGTAACCTTTTAGGAAAGGAGCCACAAAAGATACCTATATGTCATGAGTGTGATGAATCACAAGGCCAGATGTCGGCTAACTAAACCTTGAAAATCCTCAGTCGGGAACCTGGCAGCGCTAGAATTAATATTAGAAAAAAATTCGTATAGAAGGTAGAAACAGAGGACGTACAGCTGGGATATATATATATATGAAGAAATGAAAAGGAGGCTGCGGAGTCGCAGTGGTAACACCTCTACTTCTACCATGGCGGTGGTTGGTCTCGTGGTGGTGGGTACCGTCGGTTATTTAACTTACACGAAGAAGAAGAACAAACTCTCTCCTCGTCCGACTACTACTACTAGTGCTGAAGATGCTCACCCTCGAATCTAGTAAATCCATACTATACTATACGTACACAAACAAAGAAATTTAATGGGATGATGGTCGATTGTCCTTTGCTCCATAGCAACATATAGCCGGAGGGGAAAGTACGTTATATATATATATATATATATATATATAAGTAGTAACCTAGTTGCAGTAGTAGGAAATCAGTTCTGCCATCACGTCTGGCGTTATATGGTTTGTGTTGCACAAATTTGTATATATAGTTGATCTAGATAAATCAGCGGTTAATAAATTGTTGCTAAATTTATTTTTATTTTTTTGTTCTCCGAGCAGTGGGATCAGATTTCTGGTACCAACATTTCATACTATAGTTTTTAAAATTTTGCCACATATTCAAAAAAAATATTTAGCACTCCTGCATTGCATTGAGCACAAAAATTTTTTTGAATATTCTTTTTAAAAAAATAATATGTGCATAATTTTTTTATTATGATATCATTTTCTTTTAAAATTTATCACTATAGTTTTCTTTTAAAATTTATCACTATAGTTTTCTTATATGATTTTTAATTAGATATTAATAACAAATTTAACTTACCATGTCGATCAACTTCTTGTACGTCAATGTTTGGTGCGTGGGCATGGCTATTCGTTGGAGAAGAACAATCGACTCGTAGTTCATCATCACCCATCTCGATCTTGGTAATTCAGATTAATTAATTGTCCTACCCATCGGGGAGTATTACTTTGTAGGACAATTAATGCCCGATCAATATAAATTAATTTTAAAGTTTAATTTAAATTAAAACTACTTAAAAACTAATTTGGAATTCTTTCAGTTAACAATCGACAGATGTTTTCCACTTTAATTCAAGTTAAAACCTATTTTGTACAAACCAGTTGTATACAATGCAACGCATATACAATTGAATTAAAGGGAGATGGAGATATCATGGTTTCGTCGATATATAAGAGCTGGTTGTAACGCATTTGATGAGACTGTAGAGCACAACATAAACATAATGATTACAACTCTATACGCAAAATCCCATCAAAGTTCATAATATGGTGTGGGTTTGGGCGAACTTTTACACTTGTATGGTGTGGGTGTGGGTTCGCCAACCCAACCCACCCCCCTCAATTCACTCCATTAAAGTTTCAATAATTTCCTACGAAATGGAATGCCTTCTGTCCCTTGTAGCAGAAACAGACAACTTGGTCTCCCCTCCTCCGATGATTGAAGTCGGACTTTGAGAACTACCAGATGTCTCGGAGCTCTTATTTTCACCAACTCCACGCACTTTACCAACCCACAGCTTATCGAAAATTCTCCGCGACCGAGATGGCAGCAACTGAATAGCACTTCTGTTTTTGCTACCCTTGTTAAGCAGTTTAACATCGTTACGAATATTATGGTCCAAGATTTTCATCTGTTTCTCAAGGGAGATGATGTGCTGTTCTGGCTCAGACTTCTCCAGATCTTCATCCGTGTTGGTCGTGGAATGTGACACGTCCTGACTGCTGCTGTTAATGCTTTGAACTATGGAAGCTGCTCTTACCTGCTCGAAAAATAGAACCTGTACCACGACACGGAGAGGGAGCCTCTCGTTCTGTGCTGCATGTAATGTTGCATCTCTAGTCAATCTCCTGACATCCATCAGCCCGCATAACTTCTTCTTCTCCAATTTTGTCAAGTTTGGGTGTTCCTGCATACGTAGTAAATCATACAGTTGCTCAATGGAATCTACTACACATTCTTAAGGATCACTGTTCATCCATTCTTAAGGATCACTGTTCAAAAAGTATTTGTTAGTTTTACCAAGAACCACACGAAGCAAGAACCCCTGCTCTCAGTTACCAGAAGCACATTTAACTACCTCAAGTTGGTCATAAGTTCCAATTTTAGACTTATCGGAAAATATAATAATCTGAGGTGTCAATCTCATATCAGCATTTCAACAGCAGCATATATTGCATAGCGTAGATATAATTAAGCATTACATCAATTATGCTCACGGTACTAGTTTAGGAAATAAAACCTCTATGTACCAGTTGTGATTCTGGGAGTTAAAGTTCACTTATACTACCAAAGTGGAAAAGTCTAAAGACCTCGTGATAACAGGATGGCAAGAGTATAGCCATCAAATATAGTCCAGCATAGATTGTAGTCATAAATGCATCCCCAAAAAGAACTAATAACTTGACTAACAAAAGGAAAAACAGAGTCATGGATTACGAAACACACCTTCAGATAGACATCAATTGCCCAATATAATCCATCATGAATAGGTCTTGCTACCTCAGGAACCGACTGCGACAAGTTAATAAAACTGGAGATGTCAAGATTTGGATCACAAGATATTTCTTCAAGATACCTATCAATCAGTTTTCCCACATTCAACAAGGATCCATGCCCTAAGACAAGATTACTGGTGTTCGTTTCATTCTTCTCGACCATATTGAAATCCTTGCCACAATTTTCATGCATCATAAATCGATCAACAAGGCACTTCACAAGTTCAACATCATGAACTGTAGTTTGTGGAGATTGTGCCGGGATCATCAAATCACTAGCAGAAGCCTCGTCCAGCTTCAAACTGATCTTATTTACTAACGCTTCCCTTGATGAATCTTCCACTCCAACCAGAATAGCAACTTTTAGCAATTTCAACAAGAAACTACAAGAACAACCAATGCCCTTGTCAGAAGGCAATAAGAATACTATAGTTTCAACCAAGGATCTGTTCCTCCTTTGATGAATTTCAGACACCAAAGCATCCACAGAATCCGGCAACCATCTGATTGCACAAGTCTTCAATGCCTCCCCGATCACATTAGCATCCATCCTTCCCTTTGATTTAACAGCAATCATAACCCGCCTGTAAAGACTAATCTCCAGTTCGCATATATCTTCAACCCACCAATCCTTCGGAACTGAATCAAATCTCTCTGGGAATTTAACTGTGTCGTCAATAATTCTATCAGGCAGCGATAATTTTCTGTTATGAGTATAAGACCAGTTTATACTTGAGGGGTCCACAGAAGTTTTGGATGCAATGGAATCTACACATCTCCCAACCACCTTCACATCTTCAGACCATGGCAGAAGAGAAGCAGTGGTTTGCAGAACAATTATAGAATCTTTCCAGCTTCGAAAGACACTCGAATTGAGAAATACTTCAATTTTGAAAATAAGGTTGCCCCTGTCAATATCTTCAGTCATTTCAAGGTACTCTGCACCACAACGGGCAGCCACAACATTGTATGGATCGAGGGTCACGCTCATCCCATAGCAGAATTTGGCACAGATTTCAAAGGTTTTCTGTCCACCGGGAAAATCTGGCAAGTGAATTTCATTAGAATCTTCTTCAATGGCTTTTGATACTAGTTTCTGCAAGCGATTACTCTTGGACAAGAGAGGAAACTGCAAGGTAGGTAAAAAAAAATTACAATAAATACCGAGTACCGGAAAAGGAAAGCCAGCAATATTAAATAAGCAATAGATCTGAGTGCAAGGAAGATATATATTGCACAGATAGGTCTGTCTCGTGGTACCCGTCGATTCACAGTATCTTCTTGTGGTTCATGCACTCAATAGGAAGTATAGGTCTACGCATATATTTTATTTGGTACATTAATAATCGATAGTCTTGAGTCATATGCATGAATTAAACTTTGTTTCGGCTAAGTATCCATTCCAGCAGTCAGAGTAACTAAATTACGGAAATCTTTATGGAAGAAACAAAATCCTGTACCACTTGTTTCACTAGGGTATGCCATATCCCATGCATTCAACTTATGCCCATTCTAGTTATGCGTATAATCTTGTGCAAGGTTCTGATCTATGCTACCTTAAGAATCTACAGCAAAATATAGATTGGGAAGGGAGCAATCAAGCACAAAAAACCAAAAAATGCAACTAAATTTCCTGTTTTCACCATAAACAATTACAAGACAAGAGGGCCCACTTAACTCCCCACATTGTTCAAGGTTTCTCCAATATTGACATGGAATAAGTTAATAACATATAAAAGGCCATTTCATATAAAAGGCCATTTTTTACACTTATTCCAGATTTGATGTTGCCTATTGTACTAGTTACACAAAGAAACCACCCCAACAGTTACAGATGGATGCAGAAAATTGAAAGAAGACAGAGCGAAAGGTTATTTAAGATCATGCAGCTATTTCATTAAATCAACACTCTTAACATGAATTACCTTGTGCAAGTTAAACTTCACTTCATCAACAATGATTGTAACATCTGTTGCCAAATCCGATGACACATACCTGCATGATTAGTGCAATCACTGAAGTTAATGTCAAAAATAGCATAAACCTACAATGCACTGCCGAAACCTAGATCTCTAAAATTTAAGACAAAACAAACAAGACCAGACTACATTCCACATCAATATGAACAACACACCTCTGTTTTTATTTATTGTCATGCATCTAAGAATATCATCCAATCACAACAATGTGCGAGTGTGTGTATTAGTAATTATAAGGAATAAATTAGGCAAAAAGTCTTAATCGGAATGTTGTTTGTGTGTCCAAGTGTGTACAAATGAACAGTAATGGTATAAACACCGACGGCCATCACTTTGCACATCTGGTATCTGCACAGTAATGGTATTAAACATTAATAGGCAGTTTCCTTGGTGTGGACCACATCTTGTGGTGGTCTCTCTCATGCAAGCCCAGTTGGTCCAGCCCCAACCTCCAGTGGGGAAAAGAAAATGGACAGATGGCCAAAAAAGTAGATATATATATAAAGTACCGCTTTAAACTTATTTTAAGGTTTCGGACTCCACACCTAAATTTCTCACCAAGATATTAGAACTCGAATCATCATATATTCGGGAAAGCAAAAAATAGAACTCGAATCATCATATATTCGGAAAAGCAAAAAAGAGCAGGCATGGTGATGGAAGAAGCAAATGTTGTTGATATTAAAAAGTGAAAATAAGGTACAAAGCTTAGCAAATACTACTAGAATAAACAATTGCAAAGCCCCAAAAAAAAAAAAAAAAAAAACTGAATTAGTTTACCTGATTGAGTTGCCTTGAGCGCCATGAAATGCATCAGGCTTCGAGCCCAACTTCATAATCTTCATTTTGTTTAGAAATTACCGAAAAGAAATCTTCAGTCCCAGAAGCTGAAACGTACGGTAACAACACGGAGTGAACGAAAAGTGGAACCGAAGAACCTGGGAATGTTTGTTTTGTGTTAGTTTCACTGTGTATATAAAGAAATTCCTTAATAGTATTTGTCTCGTCTCTGTGTATAGATGGTACCCACAGAGACAAAATATATGGATATATGACAGAGGGATTGGACTCCTCCCAAACAAGACGCAAAGAAGCAGTATAGTAGTAGTAGTGGTGGTGGTGGTAGTAGTAAGAAAGAGTTGTAGAGGATCGGATGAACATAAAACTATCCTTTGGGAGTCCCTGCCTGCCTGCCTGCCTGCCTCCCTTCATTCAATTGTTTCTCCCCACAAACCCAACCAACCCAAGCAACCCCACCAGGCGGGCCACCAGCAAAATTAACAACCCCCGCCTCGGGAATCGAGGTTAGCTAGCTGGCCCAAAATGAAATTATTTGTCGTCCCATTGATTATTTTTATTGATGGGGTACGTTCAAAAGAAAGTGAAAGTACACGACTCGTAATAATAATCGTCCATCGTATATACTAGTAAGTAGCCAGGCAGAGCCTGCCCGCCTGCCCTGTGATTGACATTGATGATGAAAAATAAGAAGAAGAAGAAGAAGAAGATTGAATGATCTCATTTACAGCAGTCCAACGACCCAGAATTCAATTCCAACCATCCAGCTCATACCTCCTCTTGGGCTAAATCCATCCTCATCCGCCTATAGCTTTATCAATTACGGAGTACTCCACTGACGTGTACAGTCAGGACTAGTATGTATGTACTACCAGTAGTATTAATAAACAGTAGGCAGCCGCCTTTGCCTTTAATCCGGAAGATCTCACGTATCTCGACATGCGTATCTCTGAGCCTTTTCTTTCGCTTCTCTCTCTCTCTCTCTCTCTATGAATACGCGTATATATAGGATGAGAGAGAGAGAGAGAGAGAGAGAGAGAGAGAGAGAGGACGTGATGAATGACGAAGACAAGAGACAGAGGGGTATGGTCTTCTGGGGGTATTCTGAAGAAGTTGTCGCTAGCAGCTCTATTTTTGCAGGCAGTGAGGGAGAGGTGAAGAGAGAGAGATAGAGAACTTTGGACTTTGGAGCCTGTGCAGCGCTGCTAAATTAACAGAGTGGCCTTTGGGTTACTAGCTTATCAGCAGACACAAGACTTTAAGACTTTAAGACTTTTCACTAAAGTATATTTATTTACTCTCCTACATTATTTATTTATGCCGTAAAAGCACGCCACCCCGTAACCACAATTTCACCCCTCCCTCCTCTTCCCCTTTATTTCTCTAATTACTCCCCCTCGCCCCCCCTCCCCCCCCCCCCCCCCCCGTCCCCCCCACCATCCCTAACCTCCAGCCCTGTATAGTTGTTTCATTATATATTTTATCGTCTATCCTATTTTTTATTTTTTTTACTTTATGATTGACACGTACCTTTTTAAATCGAATCATAAATCACTTGTTCAAGTAATGAAGTAAAAAATATAATAATTCAACAACTTTTTCATAACCTTTCTTTCTCAGACTTTAATCTTCCAACTTTGTTAACCTTTAATTAAACATAAGTGATAGAAATAAATATTATGAAAAAGAATAAATAAGATTGATAGATAAATAAATAAATAATATCAAATGAAAAAACATATTTAATAATTTTAGAATATATAAAATGATTAACATAAAAGAAATTCCTAAAAAATTGAACATTTGAAAATGAGTAGGTATATATTAAGTTAGAATTAAAGAGAATTGTGCTAAACTAATCCATATAAAATATAATACTTTTTATTTATACCCTTCCTACTTATATTTTCAACTATTCAACTATTGATTAACGTTAATCAATAGATTATGAAAGTGTTTGGGACTAACTTAATATTTACTTACTTATATGTCATATTTAAATTTTAAAATTACTAAGAAGAACATGTGATATTAAAATTTATATATTTGTTAAAAGGTGTATATGTAATATTATTTGATCAAACTTGCTTTTTTTTCTTTTTTGTTAACCGATAACCTCCTAATAAACAAGCAAGTAAAACTTACTTATTTTTCTACCTTATTTATTTACTTTTAAAGACCAAATAAATTCTTCTTAAACACTCTCCACATAGATAAGTCAAACAAACTTATAAGGTATTTCTAAACAACCTCTATATCTTATACCCTTCGTATTTATGCTTATACTCTCAACTAAAGTTGATCAATAAGTTATATCTTATACTCTTCCTACTTTACTCTCAATTATTCAACCATCAACGGATTTGATTTGACAAAAAATTTAAGGAAATATATGTGTATTTTTAATATGTATATGAAGTATGTGGATATTAGCACATATATGTATATAATATATATATATATATATATATATATATACAACTCAGCGTATGGAGGTATAATGTTTATTTTAATATTAGCCCATAAATCCATAATATTCATAATCTCACTATTATATTAATACATAGCGATGCGTTAAAAATTTGTAACGTAACATTAGAGGCTGATATTTAACATCAGTCCAAAACCCGGCAATTAGTGCATGATACGGAGTATAAATAGGTATTATGAGTTGTAAGTGAATCATCTTAATGTACGATAATGATTTTGTTCCTTCAACTTAAATTTAAACATTATATATTATAAAAACGCAATTTATTTTATAAAAATTTATAATACCTTCGTTTTACAAAAAAATTATATTTATACTTTTTCTAAATATTAAGCTTTCATCTTTGATCATCTACAAATTATAAGATTTTTCATGAAATTTGTAATAAATATTTAAGTTATAATTAGATTTATAAATTTGTAATTGAAAATTTTTTAATTTATAACAAAGTAACAAAAAAAAATTTCAAATACAATTCTTTTTTGGAATAAAATTTTTGCCAAATATAACTGTTTTTTTGAAAATGAGCGAGTAATCTTTAATATTTAGGTACTGGTTGATATAAGAAAATTCTGTTTTTAAAATGTTTTCTATCATTTTATGTTGATTCCAAATGAAATATGTTTTCTCGAAAATATTTTTCAATGTCCGTTTTATAATAAAAAATTTGGAGTTAGAAAAATATTTTTGACACAATTTATATTTTCTTAAATATTTCTAAAAATGACTTACGGAATTAAAAAGAAGAAAACACTTCTTAAAAATTAACCAAGCATCATATAGTTGCCAATAAACTAAAGCCAAATAACACAATATGTGCCCTGGTCACATCTTTGTAACTTCAAATACTTGTTGTGAGAATCCGAAAATTCAAATAAAATGTATGAATATTAAATTCGTTATTTATTAATTTTTCGTTCATTTTCAATAACCGATAAATTTTACGATTAAGCATATGCACAATCACGCTAATCGAAGCGCACACGTCCACTAGCGATAAATCGAAACGAGAATGATATTCTTATTTTTACGAGACATTAATCATGACAAGAATTTCATAAACACATTTTTATCTCACCTATACGGTTAAAATTTTCGGTTTATACATTAAATCAATGTATAACCATTTAAAATTGTAATTAGTAAATAAATAATTTAATTAAACACTAATTACTTCAAATTTCAGCATTTTCTCAAAGTAGCAAAACAAGGAGGTGTTTTCAATCCAAGTCAAAATCTTTCCAATCCAAGTCAATTTTTTAAAAATTAATCCAATAGCCAAAAATGATTTGCAAGTAATATAAATATATCATTTGACTAAACCCTAGCCTCCGTTTCAGTCAAATCCTTTCAGCAAACTCACTAAACACATATTTAAATTCGGATTTGCATTTATTGAAGTTTTAGACATTTAATTCATTTAAAGCTTTAAAGAGGTATACACACTGCTCTTGTATTTTTACATTTATTGTCATTTATGAATTTACCATTATGTAGATTATTTTTTTCAGTATTGTTTTCATATATCACACGTATGCATAACATTTGTAAATTGTGAGTTATTAATTTTTAAAGTTTGAACAAAAAAAATAAATCAAAAATCAAGAAATAAATTAAAACCGTTAGAACCCTAATTCTTTCGATCGATTTTCCGGCTATATGCTTAGGTATTTGTTAAAATTGATTTTATAACTTCATTTCTATTGTTGAGAGCTTCTTTTTGCCTCAAACAATTTGAGAAATGGCCAAGTATTTCACGTTTCCAAGCTTGGCCGAAGTTTCAAAATATCCGAATTGATTTTCTTCATTTTTCATGCGATTGTGTTGTTGAAAATTGAAATTGATTGCATGTATGAATTTCTGGAAGCCTCTAGTTTTATTTCCATTCTTGAATCATCAAAAATGGTTAAGAAATAGAGAAATGGAACTCGGTCGTGAGCTCGCCGGCGGCAGACTGCAAAAACCTTGCTCTGGCTAGTTTTAGGTCGCGACATGGAGCGTAGGGGTACATTCGCCTATGGCAAAGGCCATGGCGATGTCCCCACCGCCGAAAACTCACCGGCTGTGACAAATTTGGGGTTGGCAGCCGCGATCCCGGTGAAAGCGACGTCGGTGGCGCCCAACCCAACCAAAACCCTAATCTGTAGAGGGAGAAGAAGGCGGGTCAGCCCGACCCGGTCCGACCCGAATTCAGCCCAATCCAAATTATTTTATTTTTTGGTCCAATCCAAATTTAAAAAAATAATAATAATAAAATAAAATAAAATAACTATACATTTTTTTAAATTAAGCAATAAATGATTTATGAATAATTATTTTGACATGTAAATAAACCTTTACATGATTAAAATTTTATGATTTAAAAATAATAATAATTTATTATGTTAGAGTCTCTTAATTACCACAATTAAGTGACAAGTCATTAATTCGTAAATAATTATTATTTAATTGAAACAATTAAATAATAATTAAGAAATAAACTCTAAAAATTTATTAAATAAATCATTTAAGCTAAGAATAATTGAGAAATAATTCTCGATTAATTAAATTAAGAAATCAAGACCAATTATTTTTTAATTAAAATAATTAATGAATAAATTTTACATGAGTATTAAATGATCAATAAATCATTTAATTTAAAAGTGATTAAGAAATAAATTACTTCAATTGTAACGGCCCCAAAAATACCATACTGGACTTCGGGCACCGTCAATAATTGACAAAAGAAAAGTATTAACATCCAAGCATGCATAACATTAAATTAGAGAATAATTAGAAATCTCTATTACAATACCCCAAAATAATTGTCTAACAGCGGAAGTCTTTGAAAGCCCACACAGGCCTTACAATCTAAATAATTCTATAACTTCCTCACGCTTCACCCTTCCCCTGAGTATCGTCCAACAGAGGGCGATCAGGGAGCGTTCGTCAAGCCATTCTTTCCATTCCTTTAGAAGACGGTTCAGCCTTCTCGCCATAACCTGAAAAACATTTGATAATAACAACATGAGCGATTTACGCTCGTAAGTATATAATCAAGAATTTGGGTAAGTTCTGAAAAATGGATACTTGATTGGGTTTAAGTGTTTATGAGGTTTGACGGAAACAATGTCGACACCTCTTAATATCTTGAAAGAAAATGGATTCTAGGGTCCCCGAGTGATAACGAGGGATTTGGCCCTTTACTTAAAAGAATAAAGAATATTATCACATGCGCCTTATAACCATGTCCGTTTGGCGCACATGCCCTTAGGAACTTTGTATCAAACAGTATATCAGCTGGCCAGCCTGACTACTGTCTGATTTCATCATAATGACATACGTAGTCAATTGCAGAAACCTTTTGTCTGCGAGGGTCCGGTTACCGATGCCTCAGTTCCCGTTCCCTATCAATCTTAGGCCCAGGGTGGCAGGCAGATGCATCCCACTAGCCTTTAGTTACCCATACGGATATACTTTACAAGTATGGGTGAAGAAATAAGTTTTCTACATCCGTATAGGATTTTCTTTGGCGTGTTAGCGGAATTTAAATAACTAACGACCGCCCAAAGATCATTTGATTCAAATACAACATTTTTCACATACATCGGATCAAGGGATCGTACGTTACTTAACTTTGAAGAAATTAAATCATGAATATTGACAGAATAATATCTTGAATACATTATGTATATCGAAAGAATGATCATACGCATTAATTGAAAGAAAACAGAGTGAGTATATACTTGCCTCAAGTCCTTAGTGAAATTTAACACTCGCGTAGAAATAATTCTGTAAAAAACATGCACATGCAATAACATGAGAAATCTCAACTTAATTACGTATAAGGATGCACGTGCGGAGTGTTCGTGAAGTGCTCAAGTTTATGATTGACTGAACGAGTCATCATAAGTTGAATTGGGGTTCGATTGGAACCGAATCGGAGTCCGAGAGATTTGCGGACTTGATAAAACGTCGCTCATAGGCTCTCGATAATTTAAATTTAATTATTGGAGGTCTTAGATTAATTAATAAATATCAATTAATCACTTTTAGCTTAGATGACTTTAAAAAAAAATTGTTCCTTAAATTATTATTTAATTGTTTTAATTAAATAATAATCACTTCATAATCATCAAAGGTTTATGAACCTTTTAGCAATTATAACACATTTATTCATAAATTATTATTTAATTACTTTGATTAAATAATAATTATCGATCATTGAAGTAATTTATTTCTTAATTACTTTTAAATTAAATGATTTATTGATCATTTAATAATCATGTAAAATTTATTTGTTAATTATTATTTAATTATTTTAATTAAATAATAATTGGTCTTAGTTCTTCAATTTAATTAATCAAGGATTATTCCTCAATTAATCTTAGCTTAAATGATTTATTTAATCACTTAATAAAATTTTAGAGTTTATTCCTTAATTATTATTTAATTGTTTTAATTAAATAATAATTATTTATGAATTTATGACTCGTCACTTAATTATGATAATTAAGAGACTCTAACATCATAAATAAATTCTAAAATTTTAAAATATAAAATTTTAATCATGTAAAAGATTTATTTACATGTCAAAATAATTATTCAAAAGTCATTTATTGAATAATTAAAATGTAAAAATATTTTATTTTTATTTTATTTTTTATTATTTTTATTATATGTATGTATGTATATATATATATATATATATGTGTGTGTGTGTGTGTGTGTATATTTTGAATTGAGTCGGATCCGGGTCGGAATAGGGTCACGGGTCCGTGTCAGAACCGGGTCGGTTCGACCCGACCCATCTTCCTCATCAGCGGATTAGGGTTTCGGCAGAAGGGTGCCGCCGGCGCCGCGTTCGCCGAAGCAGCGGCTACCACCCCCGATAGCAGCTCGCACGGTGAGTTTTCGACGGTGGGGACATCGCCATGGCCTTTGCCATAGGCGAATGTACCCCCAGCCGTCATGCCGCGACCCAAAACTGGTCGGAGCATGATTTGCAGGTGGCCACCGACGAGCCCGCCATTAACGGCGGCGAGCTCGCGACCGAGCTCCATTTCTCCATTTCTCAACCATTTTTGATGATTCAAGTATGGAAATGAAACTGGAGACTTCCAAAAACTTATACATACAATAAATTTCAAGCTTTAACAACTCAATCGCAAGAAAAATCAAGAACAACATTCGGGTATTTTTAAATTTTTGGTCAAGCTTGAAAACATCTGAAACTTAGCTATTTTCAGAAATTGATTGAGGCAAAAGAAGTATTTCAACAGCAGAAACAAGTTCATGAAGTTAATTTGAACAAATATCAAATCATCGAGCCGGAAAATCCGTCGGAAAAGCTAGGGTTCATACGGGTTTTTGAAAGTTCTTGAATTTTTATTTATTTTTTTGTTCAAACTTTAAAAATTAATAACTCACAATATATAAATGCTATAAACATGTGTGATATATGAAAATGATGCTGAAAAATATAATCTACACAATGGTAAAATCATAAATGACAATAAATGCAAAAATAAGAGAGCAGTGGGGTACCTCTTTAAAGCTTTAATGAACAAAATCCAAAAGTTCAATGATTTGGCTATGAAAAATCCAAAATTTTGAGAAGTATTTGCTGGAGAAAAATATTAGAAGTGGAGGCTAGGGTTTCTATAATGGTATATTTATATAACATTTAATTTAATTTTGACCATTGGATTAGTTTTAAGAAAATTTTACTTAGATAGGTAAAAAAAAATTCCTTGTTTTTGCCATTTAGGGACAAGCTGAAAATTTAAATTTAATTAGTGTTAAATTTGATTTGTTTAGCCACTAATTAAATTTAATGGTTATGCATTGGTTTAACAGATAAGCCGACAAGTTTTCCCGCACCGGCGAGGCGAAAAAAATGCACACATACGATTATTATAACGATTAACGCTTTAAAATTTTTAAAAGGTTGTGCTCGTTATAATTTTCGTTAGTAAACGTGCGGGTGTCGATTTGCGTGAAATGCACGTAAACCTAAGCATAAAGTTTATCGATCGCTGAACGCAACAAGAATTTCATTATAAAACGAATTTAATAGAATTACATTTTAATGAATTTTCGGTTTCTCACATCAATGATCGACAATTATTATTTAATTAAAGTAATTAAATAATAATTTAAGAACAAATTTTTAATAATTGATAAAAGATCTCCAAATCTTTTATGATTAAGATTTTGATTAAGAAATTATTATTGTTTAATTAAAACAATTAAACAATAATTAAGGAACAAATTTTAATAAATGTTAAATGATTCATAAAAATCATTTAAGCTAAAAATTGATTGATTAATGATAATTAATTAATCTAAGGCCTCTAATAATTAAATTTAAATTATCGAGAGTCTATGATCGACGTTTTATCAAGTCCACAAATCTCTCGGACTCCGATTAGTTCCAACCGAATCCCAATTCAACAAATGACGACTCGATTAGTCAATCACAGACTTGAGATCTTCACGAACACTTCGCATGTGCATCTGCATGTATATTTAAGTTGAGGTTTCTCATGTTATTGTATGTACATATTTTACATAATTATTTTCTACGCGAGTGTTAAATTACCACTAAGGACTTGAGGCAAGTATATACTCACTCTGTTTTCTTTCAATTAATACGTATGATTATTCTTTCGATATATGTAATGTATTCAAGATTTTTGCATGTCAATATTCATGATTTAATTTCTTAAAAGTTAAGTAATGTACGATCCCTTGATCCGATGTACGTGAAAAATGTTGTATTTGAATCAAATGTTCTTTGGGCGGTGGTTAGCTATTTAAATTCCGCTAACACGCCAAAGAAAATTCTATACAGATGTAAAAATCTTATTTCTTCATCCCATACTTGTAAAGTATATCTGTATGGATAACTAAAGGCTAGTGAGATGCATCTACCTGGCATCCCGGGCTTAAGATTTATAGGGAACGAGAACCGAGGCATCAGTAACTGGACCCTCGCAGACAAAAGGTTTCTGTATGGACTACGTATGTCATTATGATGAAGTCAGACGGTGGTCAGGCTAGCCAGCTGATAAATTGTTTGATACGAGTTCCTAAGGGCACGTGTGCCAAACGAACATGGTTATAAGGCGCATGTAAAGGTATTCCTTATTCTTTTAAGTAAAGGGTCAAAAACATTCGTTATCACTCGGAGACCCTAGAATCCATTTTTTTAAGATATTAAGAGGTGTTGACTTGTTTCCGTTAAACCTCGTAAACACTTACGCTCAATAAATTATCTCTCTTTCAAAACTTACCCAATACTAGTTTATATACTTGCGAGCGTAAATCGCTCATGGTACTATTATTTAATGTTTTACAGGTTATGGCGAGAAGACTGAGCCGTCTACTAAAGGCAAAGAAAGAATGACATGATGGGCGTTTTCTGATCGCCCTCTTATGGATGGCTTTCAGGGGGAGGGTGAAACATGAGGTCATTATAAAAATGTTTAGATTGTAAGACCTGTGTGGGCCCCTCATAGACTTCCGCTGTCAAACATTCATTTATTTTGGACAATGTAATAGAGATTTATATTTATTCCTCTAATTTAATGTTATGTATGCTTGGATGTATTATTGTTCTTTTGTCAATTATTGACGGTGCCCGAAGTCCAGTATGAGATTTTTGGAGTCGTCACACTTGTATTTGCCACAGCCCCTCTTGTAATACTTCAACCTTCCCATGAATTGGTTATTCCTCACGATAACAAAAATAACTTGTCTCCACATTGGATCAAGAATGTTTTATATTTCAAGAACAAACTTAAACAAATTGATAAAAGTTATCAAAAAAGTTAGGAAAGAAAATAGAATTTATTTCTTCCAAAAAAAAAAGGAAAAATTTGAGTAAGTTGTGCACGTTCACGAATTTTATTTTTTTTGTAGCGAATCTTTTATTATGTTTTGGGTGAACGACGAAAATTGAATTCGCCCATAATGGATTCACAACCTACTGCCTTGATCCACTTTACTATATTCGCATTAGAACTTGACCAAAATCATCACACCACTCCTCCGTCACTGCCACTACCATATTATTGTTATCACCATCTCATTGTCGCTCCCACCATCACCACTATGTCACCGTTACCACCGCCACTACCATCATTATATTGCCGATGTGATCATTACCATCTCATCGCCTTGTCGCCTCCACTACCCCGTTGTTACCTTTACTTTCTCAGCTACAACCAATGTTACCGTAATCTTAATTACATTTTTTATGAATTTTTTAATTAGCAATCAATATAAGGAAATAATTTTCCCAAAAAATTATTTTCTATGAAAATGTGTTTTTAAAAAAACATTTTCTTATAAAATTAATTTTTAAAAAGTATTTTTAGAAAAATATTTTTTGTATATTAAAGGAAGCGTTAAACTAATGAGCATCGTGTTGAGTTGCGTGGTCGACACCGAAAGGAAATTGCCGTTGGGCCGTTGCGTATCGAAATAGAAATAAAGAAAGAAGGTCTGTGTTGGATTCTTGGGATTTACAACAAACCAAAACTAGAGTTTACTACTCAACCCGGAATGAGGAACATATGAAGCGTACGTCCGTCTTCAATACCCAAACAAAACCCAACCTTGCACGCTACGCCCCAACCCAAATCCCTCAAATTATGCACATGTATATATATTTTATATAGTAATACCATAGGACAGTGATTTTTTCAAATTAAAACAGACTTTTTCTAATCAATGTTAATGGAATCATTGTACAATAATAATACAAAATATATGAATTTTTTCAAAATCTTTTCACTTTTTATTATGTAAAAATTAATATGTCTTAATTTTAAAAGGAGAAAATTTATATATATTTATATTTTTTTGGTACTTTTTATTCGGTATCTGAATTATCTCGATTAATCCGAATCGCACTTAAGTCACCCAACAATGTAGCAAGGACTTAAAACTGAGATTTCTAGTTGAAATGAATTTAAACTTTTTCCATTTGAATTGACTCATGTTTTATATTACAAAAAAGTTAAAAATTTTACATTTCATATTTATTTTTGAATCTATTTTTTATTCCAGTTGATTTTCTTCTTAAAAAAAGTTGTAAATTAAAAACTGCGGGGAATATAAATGAAAGGTGATTTTTATTATCTTTCGATCGTGTAGAATCCGCGTATTGACTCCGTGTGTACTCAACTTAAAAAAAGATTAAAAATGGAAAATTATTTTCAAACATTATTCCATAGCATTTTCCATGAAGAAAGTTATTTATCATTTCACCATAATGAGTGACGGGATCGTTCCCAACTTGCCCACGAAGTAAACCAGTCACGAACCTTTATTTAAGAATAAGAATAGAAGAGCCTTCATCTATATGCCCAACTATTTGCAGGGAAAAAGTTGGCTCTTGCTTCTGCTGCTCTGCATTTCTACTTCATTTATTTTTTGTTTAATTGGAGGCTGAGAAATCAATAAATTTAGATCAGATTGCAAGTGGGTAGGGGGTGAAATGGGTGCCTGTGATGATGATAAGACACAGTCACGGATGTTGAAAAAATTGAGTCTTGAATCAGTAAGAGAGAGTCTCATTCGACAAGAAGATACCATCATATTTGCCCTCATTGAGAGATCCAAATTCCCTATTAATTCCACTCTTTACCAACAATCTATTCCCGATTCCTCTTTTTCTCTTGTTCAATTTTTTGTTCAACAATCCGAAGCTGTTCAATCTCAGGTCTGTCATTCTCTTCTATTTTCTTTTCTTTTCCTGCCCTGTAAATAATAATACTAATAATTATTATTATACCACTCTGAAGTTTTGAGGGGTGGGGGTGGGTGGGTTAACTGCGTAATTTTCGGATAAAGACACACAATGACATACAAGCTCTCAAATTTAGCGTAACATTTGTTTGCCATTACTGCTCAGTTGACTAGTATTTGCTAAACTTCAGATGCAACTCTCTCTTATTTTGTGGAACTACATTGTCTGCTGTTTGGTTATGTTTTGTAAGTGACGCCCTTTTGTATTTTTTGGTTGAGATGTAGTCAATTTCACCTTTGTAGAGTATGCGATTGTCTGGTGTGTGTGTAGATGCATGCTAGAAAAATCATGACTTAAATTTGTGCACGTCAAATCGTTTTACCTTCATCAATTAGATATAAAGTGGATTCTTGGAGGGCAATCGAATATAAAATTATAAATTGTAATTTAAAAAAAAAAGACAACATAAACTGTACTCCCTCCATTCCAAAAAAGGAGTTGTATTTGGGCTTTTTTGTATTAGGATTGTGAAATCCTAAAATTCAAATTTTGACGGAAATTTTGTAGAATTTTAAAGTAATTGAGTTCTATTTTCTTGGAATTTTCAGTCTTTTATGGAGTTTATAATTTTGATCTTTGTAATTGTATGAATCAAAGTCAATGAATTATATATATGAAAATTTGGATTTAAGGCTTTCGCAAATGTATTAGGGGAAGAAAAAAAAGAGAAATACAACTCTTTTACTATTTATTCATTTATTGTTATTATCATTATTATTATTTTGGAAAGGAAGAGGTATTTAGATGCTACTTATCTAAGAATGTGATAGATTTCAGTGATACAACCATTTCATAATTATTAGTTTATCACTTCAGGATGTTAGAAACAGTCTGGGGATTAGTTATCATAGTTTAATGATGCTAAATGTCATTTCCCTAGTTTTCTCTAGTTGTTGGATTATTTCCTCATATTCATCTCTTTGAGCAATCTTGATGGCATGATTGGTTTCACTGAAGAAACTGTTTTGGTATTGACAACAGTATAACGAGAAACAATAACTGAAAAAATGTATTGTGTACCTTTCCCAGAATAACTTGAAAATTGGTTCATTTAATAACTTGGAATTTTGCATATAGACCAAGAATCTCTATCCGTTATATATATTTTGAGAATCTCACATCGATGTTGTTTCTTTTACATTTCTGTTTGTGCTTATGTATGCGTAGGTTGGTAGATATGAAAGTCCAGAAGAGCAACCTTTCTTCCCAGACAATTTGCCGTCATCTCTGGTGCCAAAATACAATTATCCACAGGTCTATACTTAGCTAAAGTCTTGTTGCATTAGTGAATAAGTTTGAATGGTGGTGTTGCGTCTTTTTCTTTTCCTTGGAGTTGAAAGATGTTAGATATATCTTAGCTAGTGCTGTTTATTGATGTTGTAGGTTCTGCATCAGGCCGCAGCCACAATCAACGTAAACAAAACTATTTGGGATTTGTATTTCAATCAATTGCTACCGCTTATTGCAGCTGAGGGTGATGATGGCAACTACGTACCAACTGCAGCTTCTGATCTTGAGTGTTTGCAGGTCTGGATGTTGAATCACATTATTACTAGCTTGTGAAAATTGAGAGGAACTTGTTTAAAATGTAATTCATTCTGCATGTGCACATTTTTATAAGGATATAAGGTAGTTTGGCGTAAACATCAATATTAAGAGGTTGATTATAGAAATTGATTGGGCAATCTGCTGACTGAAGTGTTATGCCTTTAAATACTAGAATTTTCAGCCTCGATGTTTGTGGTTTCTTTCAGGCAATCTCAAGAAGAATTCATTATGGAAAATTTGTAGCTGAGGTTAAATTTGAGGAAGCCCCTGGTGATTATGGACCTGCAATTTCTGTGCAGGTATTTCATAAGGAGTATACTTGTGTAACAATAGGGAAGTAATTAGAAATACACTATTGAGAGCACAAATATGCCTTAAAAATGATTATGTTTACTTGATTTTGGACATAAATCATAGTGCTGCTACTCTTGGTAAAAGTTGGTTTTCTCACATTGTACCAGAGATGATAGCACCCTATATCGTAAATCAATGTATATATACTTCTAGATTGCGTTTGGATTGAGAGAATGAGATGAGAGGGAGAATGATTTGATCCATATGTAGTTACTATACGAGATCACAAAATTTTATGGTCACTATGGGAGATGGTGGTGGAATGAGCCATTCCTTTTATATGTAATTTCATTCCATGTGTAAGAAGGATAAATGATCTGTTCCTTTTTTTTTTCATTATAATTCTCCCTTTCATTCCTCCTCATCACTCATTCCACAATTATTTTTCACTAAATTTCTTCTAATTTTTTATTTATTCCCCCTCTCATTTCATTTATTCAATCCAAACCCATCCCTAATGTGTACGGAATAGATTTTTTATCCTTGTTTGTTCTTCCATGACTAGTCTTTCGCTTCTTTTATAGCACAGGTTCATATGATTATCATTAACCCATGTATGTGTTATCGAACAGTGAGACAACTTCTCCCATATGTCTGACCATCTTTCTTGTGATATGAGCTGAGCTTCATTTGATTCACATTTACAAATAGAGTTCAAGTTTTTTGAATGCCAGTCGTAATATCAATATGGAAATAAGTTGATTGCCCTCCATAACATTCTATAGGAAATCAGAAATCAATATTTTGGTAAAACATGTGGTATTTTATTGGGCTAGCTGTCATAGCACGAAGAATTAGTAGATGGACAAGACAGACTATTCTGCTGCTAATACATATTTCATACATATATGTAAATTTGTTTGCATGTGGTTATGACAGGATAGAGATACTTTGATGAAACTGTTGACAGTTGAGATGGTAGAAGAGACGGTGAAGAAAAGGGTAGAGAAGAAAGCGAAAGTATTTGCTCAACAAGTTTGTGTCAGGGAAGAAGATGAGAAAGAAGTGGAGTTTAAGATTGATCCGTCGTTGCTTCCTCGCTTATATGGAGAATGGATTATGCCTTTAACCAAGCTTGTGCAGGTTGAGTACCTCCTTCGACGGCTTGATTGATATATATATATATATATATATATATATATATATAAATGGATGGAGTATATATATCATATCATATCATATCATCTCAAGTCAACTCAATCAACAATCAATACGCTTTATGAACCAAGTTTCCTCAACGGCCATACTATGAATTTGTACGAGAAATATCAATAATTGTTTCCAGATGCTTTCTAGACCTTTGAAATCATGTATTTTTTCTTTGGGCACAGGCTATCACATTCCAAATATTACCTTCTTATTCC
This sequence comes from Centella asiatica, assembly GCA_014636745.2. NCBI lineage: Eukaryota > Viridiplantae > Streptophyta > Magnoliopsida > Apiales > Apiaceae > Centella > Centella asiatica. The sequence goes on from CM025786.1 coordinate 62,471,850, forward strand.
AACATTATTACTGGATAAATTCTCGTTGCTATTGTAATTATACATACACAATTATTTACTGCATCTGGGACTATGTGCTTTATAATTAATAGATTTTCACTTAAAATATTAAACAAGCAAAAACCAACACAACTTATGATAAGTACCTTCTTATTTATTTCCACTCCCGGCCCCTCTTTGAGCTGGAAAATGGAGAGAATACGGTATGAAAGAACAGGTTCCGTCCCTTTTCGAGAGTAACTAGTCTGATTTTTTTTTTTTTGTGTGTTTTTGCTAAGTAGTCTGATTAAGATGTGTTGCATCTCTTATTACAAATTTTAAAAAAGTGATAAGTGAATTTCACTTCTTAATATAAGGGCAAAAAAAAAAAAAAAGAAAAAGAAATTGCTTATGTGGTGATTTTTAAGATTTTGTATCGGGTGATGTTTTAGAGAATGATTTAGGTTAACCCATCTCTTTTTTTATTTAGTCAAAACTAAAACAAAAAAATTTCTGCTACCTTCTTTCTAAAAAAGTGTATGACATTTGATTTTTTTCAATGTAATTTTAGTAGAAAAATTAGTAAATGTTAAATATCTTATATAACTTAAATTTTTTTAGTATTCAATATTTATTTTTAGAAAAGTAAAATATTTAACATATACTCCGCATTAAATTTTATAAAAAATTACGTGCAAAACGTTAAAATATGCATTTATCATGAATAAATAATAAATAGAGTAATTGTTAATTATATGTCTCTGTATACTTTAAATACATGTCCCGTAATTATCCAAAAGGACCAAAAACATATTATTTTTCGCGTGGCTTTATTTGTCACAATTCTTGAGCCGGCCATAATAATTTATTTAAAACTTTAAGTAATGCGTAACTTATTTGATGAATAAAAATAAGTTTTTTTAATCATTATTTTCAAAATTTCTTAAATAATTTGTGCCATATAAACGTGTCCGGGATTCTAAGTTCCCTTTTATATTTTTAAAAAATTAATTCACTTTCTCTATGCCCTTTTGTCAATGTACGACATCGAATTTGGTAATTGATTTATCTAAAAGCTTATAGGAGTATATTTTTATATTTATAATAATAATAACAATGAATACACCAAGAACCGAAAGGACAATACAAAAATACCAAAATGAATTCTTATAAATGGACCATGAGATTAAATTTCTCATTTCTTATAGCCAAAAAAAGAAAAGAAAATCTCATTTATTAATTTCACTAATTTGGGTGGAGAACTCAAACATGCGCTTGATCGTAATTTGAGATTTGACAAATAAAGGCTCCAAAGGCATTTTCCCGATGGACACGATACAGTGACACACAACACCATACAGAACTACAGACATGCGGTAGTGTGAGAGTGCGATGTTCTCTCTCTCTGACACACACATTGAAGAAAAGCAGAGGGAGATTTTGAAGCCCTAACCGCTCGATCATCTCTCGCGTTCGCCATTTGTATAAACCCTAGAAACTACTGAGCTCCCACTTATGTATCTCTGTCTCTCTCTCTCTCTCTCTCTCAACTTGTTTATGCTTAAATCGAAATTTTGGTAGTAAAATGATGCTTATCCTTTTACAGAATAGTTCATATTAAAGACAATATGTTTAATCTTCTGAGAATTTTCTTCTTAAAATTGCATTTGGGGAGCAAATTTCTTATGTTTTGGCTTGCAGAAGCATAATCGAGCTTGACATTTGGGGAGCAATTTGTCTTGCATGCAAATTGTTTTACTTGGACTCTCGAATTTTAGGGTTTCTCTGTTTTTTAATGTTACTCCGTGATTTGGGTTATGCTCCTGACTTCTGGAGGGGGAGTGTGTTTGCTAGTTTGCATAGTTTATTAAGGGTTAGAAATGGTAAATACCCAAAACTCAGAGTTTTTTTTTAAGTGACGTGGCATTGAGTAGATCTTACTCCTCATTTAATGTTTATTCGTGTTTAATTTAATTTTTTGTGTTTTATTGGTTACATTCGGAACCAAATTAGCTGATAACATAAATAAAAATCTGTTTTTATCGGCGTTAGACAATCTATTTGAGTTTTAGTTTGTTTTTTGTTAATGTTTTTTTTTTATAATATTAAGAAATTCCTATCATCTATTACAACAGGGAGGGGTTTTTGAACCTTGGTCGTTTGTTAATGTTAGACTATCAGTTTGCGTTTTATTTTGGTAATTTCTGATTGAGGTATAAACTATTGAAATTTTATAGAACTAGTTTTAGTTGGTAAGTTCTGATTGGGTCAGAAGTGCTATAAATTACTCGTGAATGGTTACGTGGAAGTTACCTTAGACCTTATGTGGAAATCAGAAAATGAAAAAGAGTAGAATGACTGCATGTAATTATAATGTAAGAGAGTAGTCAGTATACACTTCCACTTTAGTCAAATAATTGGATTGTGTTCACTAAGGCTATTCCTTTTACATTATTTCTCCTCTTCGACTTCCTTTCCATTCCAGTTCGTATTTTATATGGTGTTCATCACAGCCTTGTTTGATAATTTTTATTGACTTCATAATAAAATAACATTGCAGAATTTGAGTCCTTCACTCCCCCATCAGATACTTTGAGGCTAATGGGTGTCTCAGATTATATGGACATAGATGATCTCTTTGATGAACCAGTAAGAGACTTGGGTGAAGATTTTTTGAAGAGCTTTTGCAAAAAAGCTGCAAAATCATTTTTCGAACAATATGGTCTGATCAGTCACCAACTTAACTCATATAATGATTTCATTGAAAATGGAATCCAGAATGTCTTTGATTCAGTTGGTGAGATTATAGTTGAGCCTGGATATGATCCATCTAAAAAAGGGGAGGGGGATTGGAGATACGCGTCAGTCAAGTTTGGAAAGGTCAACCTTGAGCCGCCGAAGCTGTTCACAGGCGAGAAATTTTCATCAGATAATGGTACAGACTTTGTGGATTTTTTTCCTAGGCATGCTCGCCTTCAGAATATGACATATTCATCCAGGATGAAAATTCAGGTTCATTTTCAGGTAAATACTAAAATGAAGTGGAAGTGTGTATCTGGATTCCCCCCCTCCCTCACATAATTAGGTAGATGCCACAGGGTTTTAGTACTAATGTTTTAATTAGTGTAGTCATCTTTTATTCGAATCAACGTCTCCTGCCTATCCCATGTTGAGCAGCTTACATCCTTATTGCTTCTATCCTTCTATAGTTTTCAAAACTAGCAACTGATTCTGAAAAAAATGGATTCCACTATTAAAATAGGCAAGTAGTATCATGAATATCCCTGGTGTTTTGAGTGATTTGCTCTAGAGAGCAACTGGTGGACCAGACTAATTATGTACTCCCATTGAGCACTTTGTTATTTGTAAAAATTATAATTTAGTATTAACCTCAACATTTCAAGTTTGGACAGGATGCAATTTAATAATTGTTTGAAATTGAAACATCAGCACAAGTTCGTGCAACACTTGTGTTCTTTAAAGTTTATAGTCAAATTAGTTTTCTATCTTGGTGTTCATTAGTTGAAAATCCTTTTTTGCGTGTTTCTTTAAGACATGCTAATCTGAAAAGAGAAATCTGGTATGCTTAGTAATGAAAATAAACTGCAGATTCTTAGAATGTCAAATGTTCCATGTTTTATATGCTTCTTCATTCAATTTTTTTTGGGGAGATATATCTGGACTCTGAACCTAAAATCCATGCCGACAGGGCAGACTCAGTGACATCTTCACTGGTTGTGATAAACTTCTACACCCTTTTGAGCAGGATGACTCTTCTGAAACATTCGTTCTTGTTCCAGTTGAAATCTTTTATATCTACTTCCTTGGGTTTTTGCACATTTAGGTATATACTCAGAAGATGGTGAGGAGTGACAAATTCAAAACTGGCAAAGAGCAGTATCTAGAGAAGTCTGTTTCTTTTGAGGATCGAAGGGAGATTATGATCGGGACACTGCCAGTGATGGTTAAATCTGGTTTGTGCAGGATGAATAATGTTGTGAAAGGTGATTGTGATTTTGATCATGGAGGCTATTTTATAATAAAAGGAGCTGAGAAGGTGACAAATTTTTTTATTTCTTATTTTTATTGTTATTAATTTTTAGTCCCATCTTTTCTAGAGTATTGCTCTTATGCAGGGATGCAACTGCTTTTGAGTTGAATAAATTTGATTCATGGTAGCGGTCTAGTGATCAGACTTGGGTGGACAGAAAGAACCTTGGTTATTGCTTAGACAATTTATCTCTAAATCTCAAAACTTATATTGTTTGGTATATGCTCTTGATTTGGACATTGTACGTCATGCCTTGCATTATGGATGTTCTAACAGTCCTGTCTGAATATCATGCAATGTGCAGAATCTGGATTCAGCTCATGCATGCATGAAAGAGTGCGATTCTAGGCCTAGGTCATTAGTGTTGGTCGTCTTATGCAACTAATACGATTCAACTGAGAAACATCGCAACCTTCCCCCTCCTTTTCTTTGCTTTCTCCCGGCATCTTTGGACTTTGAAAGAGCTTCACTGATGTTCACTTTCTAGATAGGTTTGCTGAGCTCTACAGGAATGTTTAAATATTTTGCTGATTTTGGTTTGCCTACTAATTCGGCATATGAATTGAGCAGTTCAACACTTACTCACATGCTGTGGTAGCCTAGTTTTCTACTAAGTAGTAGTGGCTGCTTTCAGATTTATGGCTGCAGAAGTGTCATAAATATGTCGTAAATTAATTACTCTGGTGTGGTTTTGTGTTTTATTGTTGACATATCATCATTTTTGTTGCAGACCTTTGTTGCACAGGAGCAAATCTGCTTGAAGAGGCTTTGGTTGGCAAATAATCCATCTTGGGTTATTTCCTACCGTCATACTTTGAAAAGGAAAAGAGTTTATGTAAAACTTGTAGACACACCTAAAATTGATGATATTGGAGGAGGGGAAAAAATCCTTACTGTGTATTTCATGGTAACTGAGATTCCATTATGGGTATTGTTTTTCACTCTTGGGGTATCCTCTGACAAAGAAGCTGTTAATTTGATTGATGCTGATGTTGAAGATGGTAATATTGTCAATATACTAATGGCATCAATATATGATGCTGACGAGAAGTGTGAGAACTTCCGTAACAGGGGAAATGCTCTTAAACACGTAGAAAAGAAATTAAGAAGTTGCCAATTCCCACCTGCAGAGTCTGCAGAAGAGTGCATTAACAACTTTTTGTTCTCCAGTCTTAATGGGTCAAAGAGAAAGGCTCGCTTTCTTGCCTATATGGTGAAGTGCCTTTTGCTGGCTTATACTGGCAGAAGAAAAGTTGATAACAGGGATGATTTTAGAAACAAGAGGCTAGAATTGGCTGGGGAATTGCTTGAGCGCGAGCTGAGAGTTCATATAAAGCATGCTGAGAAACGTATGATCAAGGCTATGCAGAGAGATCTTTATGGAGATCGTACCATTCACCCCATTGAACACTATCTGGATTCATCTATCATTACAAATGGACTTTCAAGGGCATTTTCCACCGGGGCTTGGTCCCATCCCTACAAAAAATCAGAAAGGACCTCCGGTGTAGTGGCAAATCTTGGTCGAACAAATCCACTGCAAATGATAGCTGAAATGAGAAGAACACGTCAGCATGTTGAGTACACAGGGAAAGTTGGCGACGCCAGATACCCGTTAGTGATTCTAGCCTTTTTATTTGTACATGATTACTCGTATATCTTTGCAGGGAATTGGCGGCTGGCATGTCCCCTGACTTATCTGTAGGAATAACAATAATATGTTTTTCCTTATTAGATGGTTGGTAATAATACCTGGGAGCTAAGAAATTTATGCTACTTCTTGTTTTTGTTGGCAATATTATCTTTAAGAACCAATATTTTACTTTTAGAAGGGAATCAATTTTTTCATTGTTTTTGAGTTATTTACATATAGATTCAACATTTAGCTGTTTTGCTTGTTCAACTAAATTGGGTTCTTTTGTTGAGGAAGTGCCAGTAGGATTTTTCTGAAATTTTGAATTGATGATTATGCTTACAACTCAACATCAACAGCTCCATCATCTGACTTGTTGGGGTTAGCTGTCGATGAACCAATATGAAAATGTAAAAGGGAAATAAATAATAAAAACTTGATAGCTTTCCTCCACTCTGTCCTACAACACGCCACATTCCTATCTATCTCCCACTCTTGAAGATCTTGTTTTACAACTTTTCCCTTGTAAGCTTTGGCCGATCCCTTGCTTTCCTTGTGTGATGCTCTCGGTAATGAACCCCTTTTCTTACTGGAGCATTTAAAGGTCTCTGACCGACATGCACAAACCATCGTAATCTATGTTCACCGATCTTTTCTTCATCTGGTACAACTCAAACTTTGTCGAATATCGTCCTTTCTTATCTTATCCACTCTCGTATGACCACATATCCACCTTAGCATTCTCATTTCCGTGACACCTATTTTGCGCTCATGTTGTTTCTTTGCTGGCCAGCATTTAGATCCATCCAACATTGCAGGTCTTCTTCTGTTCTAGAAAATCTTCTTCCCTTAAGCTTACAAGGAATTTTATGATCAAACAAAATCCTGAAGCACACTGCACCATTTCATCCAGCCTGCCCTGATTCTATGATCGATGGTATGACTTACGTCCTTGTCTCTCTCTTCCCCTTTTGCAAGATTGACCATAGATGCCTAAATGTATCTCTCTTGGGTGCCTCCTTGACCAACTTTTTTCACTATTGTGTGATCTCCTCTTATTGTGGTGTACTCACACTCCACATACTCTGTCTCACTCCTAGTCAAATCCTTTAGACTCCAATGTGCTTCCCCATAATTCCAACTTAGAGCTAACACCATCTCTAATTTCATCTATGCACAATATTGTCTGCAAATATCATACACCATGGTACCTCCTCTTGATGGATATCTTTTATATTAGGTTGTCCATAACTAAGCCAAAATGATAAGGGTTTAATGTGGAACCTTGGTGTAAACCTACTGTGATTGGAAAATCACTTGATGTGCCATCACACAAGTGCTAACTCCATTGTGCATATCCTTTATCACGTCAACACACTTTATTACCTCAACAAGTAGTAACGCCATCATTGCGCTTATGACTGAATTAATTTAATTATTATGATGATGATGATATCCCCCCCCCCCCCCCCCCCCAAGAAATTGGTCAAATTTTGATGGTCGCTGGAGTTGTCTATTCTTATTAAAATTAGTGGATACTATAGTTTTCAGAAATTTATAATACACCTTTTGGGTTGAATCTGTTTTTGCCTTTCGAAAGGGAACCTTATTAACACATTGGGCTTGCTTCAAATTTTCTCGAAGTAATACTATCTCCATATCTTGGTAAGAGTTTTGGATGTTTGGTAAGCTTAAAATCTATACATATGTATATTGGTGCAGACACCCTTCTCACTGGGGAAAGATATGTTTTCTATCTACTCCAGATGGAGAAAATTGTGGTCTTATAAAAAATTTGGCCAGTACTGGGCTCATCAGTACAACTGTTCTTGAGCCGGTTTGTGAAAAATTGCTTGAGTGTGGGATGGAGGAATTGGTAGATGATACGTCAACTTTGCTTCGTGGGAAGGACAATATCTTCCTGGATGGAGAATTGGTTGGTATATGTGAAGATTCTGCTTCATTTGTTGCAGAATTGCGAGACATGCGGCGAAGAAAGGAATTACCACACCAGGTTCTCTCATATTCTTTTGATGTGTGGAGGGTTTTGTATTTATTATATAGTTTTACCTAAACTCTAGTATCATAGCATTCTGATTTCAAGAGACTAACTGAAGCCTATATACTACTGAATTGCGCCAAAATTCATCCAATAGCTTCAATTTAGTGAAAATAATCATTCCATGTCATGAATGAAATTAATGCATTTACAAAATTGTTTTTCCACAAACTTCTCATTAGATTGTATTGCTTTGCCACGTCAGGGTTGTCCATCTCTGATTTGAAAGTGATGCATAGCTTGGAGAGTGTAATCTTGGTCTTACTTGCAGCATGTTCTTCAGCTCTTTGTAGAATTTCTGTGCATAGAATATTTTGAGTGTTTGAAATCTACTTCTTTTCTCCATTTTCTTGAACCATATATGAAGGCTTGACTAGGTAATTCCATTTCTGGTTATACTGGATATTTTGGACTGTACAGGAACCACAAATACATCCATGATTGATTTGTAATAGTTGAATATGGAAATATAGGACATGAATACATGATTCTTTTCAAATGTGGAATCAAAGCTGCCAAGAGATATGAAATAGAGGTTAACTAGTTTTTTAACATGTAATTATGTGGGTTCAACCTATTCAATGTGTTTTACATAGTTTTAGTTTCTAATTAACCTGTGACCTACATTCTTCAGCACAAACACAACCCAAAACTATATCTAGCCACATCATGGATAATTGCAGTAACTTTTATTTTACTATTTTGATTTTCTTATGATGCATAATGCATACCAATGCTTTGCTTTTATCTAACTGATCCTGCTATCTGAGAATTAGAAATGCAATTCAAAAACATCGGCTTTTAAGGATGACTCATTGGTTGCAAATTTACCACTATTATTGGTGTTAAGTAATAACATTACTGATTATATTGTTATCTTAGGAACTTCATGTCGCTTTATAATCTAAAATTATAAAGTTATCCCTAGTTCTGCACCTTCAAAGAGGAACATGTGTCTCTAAAATTGGAATGGAGTATATGGTAAAAGGACTTAATGAGATAAGAATACATATAAACATAAAGCAAAACAGATTCACAAGATCTATGAAATTCAGCTTCTTAAATATTCTGTCTAGTAGGCCTACTTCCAAGTTCAGGTATCACTAGATTCTCAAAATACTTTGGTTATTATCAGGTAATGCGTATCAATTTTTCTGCACGTTCGCTGTTTATATGTGTTTGTGCATGATGGTGACGGATAATCATTTTATTTAGGTCATGGTCATGGATGTTGGTGATCCGTGCTCCATTCAATGTCCCAGATCCCTCTGCCACTACTTATCATCTTTTTGGAGGACTTCTTGTAATGTCCTTCACATGCATTGTGATTTCTTACTGTTGATTGTTAAAATATTTATTTGATTTAAAAGCACAATTGATTTCAGGTCATATGATGTGAATCAATATAAAACTGTTTTTCTTTTAGGTGGAAATTAAAAGAGATGAGAAGAATGGAGAAGTACGCATTTTTTGTGATGCTGGAAGAATCTTACGCCCTCTTTTAGTTGTTAATAATTTGAGGAAAGCGAAATTATTCAAAGGGGGAAATTTCTCTTTTCAATCACTTGTGGACAATGGAGTAATTGAGCTTATTGGAACCGAAGAGGAGGAAGATTGCTCCACTGCTTGGGGAATTAAATATCTCTTGATGGAAAGTGGAGGGAATCCACCCATGAAGTACACTCACTGTGAGCTGGACATGTCATTTTTGTTGGGCTTGAGCTGTGCACTCACCCCCTTTGCAAATCATGATCATGCAAGAAGGGTCCTCTATCAATCTCAGAAGCACTCTCATCAGGCCATTGGTTTTTCTACAACAAATCCCAACATCAGGGTTGACACAAATACTCATCAGTTATACTATCCCCAGAGACCTCTTTTCCGAACAATGCTTTCCGATTGTCTTGGAAAACCTGAATACCATATTGGCCAAAACAAGATGCTGCCTAGGCCAGAATTTTATAATGGACAATGTGCTATAGTGGCAGTCAATGTTCATCTTGGATTTAACCAAGAGGATTCCTTGGTAATGAATCGCTCGTCAATAGAGCGTGGTATGTTTCGAACAGAGCACATTAGAAGTTATAAGGCCGAGGTTGATAACAAGGAAGCGTCAAGCAAGAAGATAAAGTTAGAGGATGCAATAAATTTTGGAAAGATCCCTAGTAAAATTGGACGTGTTGACAGCCTGGAAGAGGATGGCTTTCCATTCATTGGTGCAAACCTGCAGACCGGTGATATTGTCATTGGAAAACATGCAGAATCAGGGGTGGATCAGAGTGTGAAACTGAAGCATACAGAAAGAGGAATGGTTCAAAAAGTGGTGCTTTCTGCCAATGATGAAGGGAAAAACTTTGCTGTGGTATCTTTGAGACAGGTAACCTTGCACGGTTAAATCCTCCATATGTAATTATTCCTCGAAACAAATACCATCTTTTCTATTCTCCAAAAGAATCTTCTGAAATACTCCCAACGTTCCAAAATTAGAGATACATTTGTCTTTTTAAGGTCAATTTGTGAAAACCTACAATTCAAATCTGAGTTTAGTTTTGAAATGAACAAATATGATACAGATAATCTAATTCATAGTAGTCCTTGTTAATTTTACCAAAATTGCGTCTATCGATATCTTTTTTGATTTTAGGAATTCCCGATTGACTTCAAGTGACAAAATTGATCTCTAATTTTAGAACGTAGGGAGTAACATATCAAATAACGATTTTGTAGCAACTGAAGATCTTAGGGAGAGTCTACCGTCTAATAATTCGATCATATATGTGTTCTCCTGTTGTAGCTAAATATTCTTATTTTACTAAGGAATGGATGAGTTTTAAGATATACTGGTTTCTTTTCTGTTCTTCCTACAAATTTTTCATGTACACCTTTTTAGTTAACTTCTCTCACAAATCAATAAAAAAAGTTATAGTTTGCTTTATTGCTTACGAACATTTTGTGTAGGTTCGTTCCCCATGTCTTGGGGACAAGTTTTCGAGCATGCATGGGCAAAAGGGTGTTCTGGGTTTTCTGGAGTCTCAGGAGAACTTCCCTTTCACTTCACAAGGGATAGTTCCAGATATTGTCATAAACCCGCATGCTTTTCCTTCGCGTCAAACTCCTGGTCAACTGCTAGAGGCTGCTCTGGGCAAAGGAATTGCTCTTGGGGGTAAACAAAAATATGCCACTCCTTTCTCCACTGTATCAATTGATGCTATAACAGACCAGCTTCACAGGTAATATAGTTGTACTATAAACTCGATGCCTGTTACTAACACATAAATGTTGAATCAAGTATTTTGTGGTTGATCCATCATAGAATGATTTCCCTCTGAATTGGTTAGGATTTGGTGAGGAACTACTTGTAGCTCATTTTCTCCCAGAATACCTTGCAAATTTAGATTAAGTTCGTTGAATGTTAAAACTAATACACATCATCTCAGAAATTTACTCTTATCATTTGAAAGTGATCATGTTTGTAAAATTTTTCTTTCCCTATATCTGCACATCGTTTAGCCTTCATTCTGATTCTCCTACTACTGTAAATGGATGGCAGGGCTGGATTTTCTAGATGGGGAAAGGAGAGGGTTTACAATGGTCGAACTGGGGAAATGATTCGTTCCCTGGTCTTTATGGGCCCCACCTGCTACCAACGCTTGATCCATATGGCTGAAGACAAGGTGAAATTTCGGAACACTGGACCAGTTCACCCTCTCACCAGACAACCAGTTGCTGACAGGAAACGTTTTGGAGGAATCAAGTTTGGAGAGATGGAGCGTGACTGCCTCATAGCTCACGGAGCATCAGCTAATTTGCATGAACGGCTCTTCACACTCAGTGACTGCTCACAGATGCACATCTGTCAGAAATGCAAGCACACTGCAAATGTGATACAGCGGACAGTGATGGGTGGTCGCAAAATTCGGGGTCCGTATTGCCGCTACTGTGAGTCTACTGAAGACATTGTGAGAGTGAGTGTGCCGTATGGGGCAAAGCTACTTTGCCAAGAGCTTTTCAGCATGGGCATATCTTTGAAGTTTGAAACTCAGTTGTGTTGAGATCCCACAAAGACTTTCCTTCTGTTTCTATGCTATCCAACAAAGATTTAAGGTTTTCCAACTTGAAATAGATTGTTTATACTTAGTACTTTTGACCTTGTAATTCTTATTTTGCACAATTAAGTAGTGGGGTAGTGGGGCTAAAATGGATTTAAATGCACAAGTGCATACATCGGTAGAGATGCACTGAATTATGTCATTTTTACATGATATCCTTGGTCTTTTGTTTTTATGTCAGTAGTAATGAAAATGAAGATGGGATTAGTAGTTCCATTTTGTGTAAACATACATAAAATGCTGCAGAAAGATACAGAACGGAAACATATTCAATCATTATGTATGGCAAGTGGTTCAGAATTGGGATATTGCTGATAGGAGAGAAGGGACCTCTTGAACCAACAATAATTCACGTATAAAAACGGATTTTTATCTATATTAAAATAGTTGTACTCGAAGCTGAAACAAGAATGTTATGTACCGTATGATACATGTTTATTCTTTTCTTAATTGTTCTTTAATATCTCTATAGAGTCCTAGTTATACTCAGTTAAACTACAATGTCTTTAATAAATAAATTATGATTATGTCGCTCAGTTAAAACATTACAATTTCATTACTTAATTATCCAAAATAAAATAAATTTTCGTCTAAGTTTTTTCTTTCTTTTTAATATATATTAGTTCTTTGTTCATGCAAACTGAATAAAACTGTGATGTTCACGTGTTGTTTTCTTTTTTGAAATTGAGTCTATAATATGTATTATTTTTTAATTTTCAATAAATTTTGTTATATTATGTGATCAGTAGTTTGTGTATAATATCAATAGTTTTATATTTAACGAAAATTATTGTGTGCGGGCCTTTTCGATGTTCTCTATTTCGAAAAATTATTAAGTAATTTTTGTTAATAATTAATAATTTTAGTACCTTTTTATTATTTTAAAATTATCTTGAATACATATAAATATTTAGTCATTTTATAAATTTGTTCATAGTTGTTTATGATAGCATTGTCTGTCATCAATAAAATTATCAATTTTAGAATTTAAATGCCTTCTTATGATAATCATATTAATTTTATATTTTACATTAGAATGTGCAGAGTAAAATTAGTATTTCTTATTCTAAAATAAGAATAATAGGAAGGAAAAAAAACAGAGGAAAGGATCCACCTGTAGAGACAGGGGCAAAGCTCAGATCCCCCATTTCCACCTTAACTAGCTCAAACAACATAAGACCCTCTTTTTGTTTCTCTCTAATAACAGAAGAAGAATACTCTCTCAGTCTCTCTCTCTCCTCTTCTGGTTTCTCCCATTGAAAGGCAAGTCTCTGAGATAAGTGTGAATGTGAATACACTCTTATTCAGACCAGAAAAAAAGTGTTACTTGTAGCCACAGCAAAATACATACTTGCCGGTTTCCTGAATCCACACTCTCTAAAATCAATGATGACACATTTTGTACATCTATATGTACACACGTTATGTTGCTTGATCTGTATCTTTTGAGCTGGGTCTAAACGCGATGCGGGTATCCTTGGAGCGTTCTTAGTGTTCCTTGCTGGCAATTACTTTCGATTTTGCTGAGAAATGGCATTGTTCAAAAGGTTCTTCTATCGAAAGCCGCCGGATGGTCTCCTAGAGATATCCGAGAGGGTCTTTGGTATGTTTTTCTACTTTTTATTATTTGGGATTTACATATATATTTATGTTTCTGTCTACGTTGGTAGTAACGGGCTCTCCTTAATTGTTTATATCTTGAGTTCTAGTGTCTTTAATGTTCTGATAAAGTGTTGGGCTGTTGTATAGAAACTGAATATTCAATGAATAATGCACTAATTAATTAAGATTGAAGTTCTATGTTTCCTATGACATTCTTAGCTACTACGGAGTATTGATCAGAATTTGGTAGCTTAGATGATTTATTGCATCCAGGTCCTGTTACCCTTGAAATATACCACTTCACAGGAACTTTTAAGTGCAAATGTATTCACACCCTCCCCCTCCCCTTCTTTGATTCTTTCTTCACTTGTGTAAACATAAAACAAGCTCCAATCAAGATTTTTTGGTAAAATATTTGTTAATCCTGAGAAGCGCATATCAACTCAAACATCTTCTAATTTAATTTTGAAAATTTAAAACCAAGATGAGTGGTTCCTGTTGGTTTCAGTACTAGGTATTATGATAATAACAAACGTTCATCCAAAATTATGCAATAATTTGTTATAGTCGCATCAATCAAAGTTATCCACTAATAGCACTATGGGGTTTCCCTTGCTCAAGTAGCTCTGTTCCCCAAGTCTCCATTATTCTACTATGAAAATGTCACCTTTGACTTTCAGTAACCCAGACCCAGTACATTCAATCAGAAAGTTACTGCTTCATCCATTGCACAAAAAGAGCAGCATTGAACATTTGAACTTTTGACGACTTTAATTTTGCATATTTGACTAAAAATTACATATAGCAATAATAAGTTTTTCTTATTAAATTTGTTATGAATGTAAAATTAAAGATCATACAAGAAGATTGTAATGACAAATTTTGGAAAATATGACATTATAATGAAAAAAAAATGAAAATGTTGCTATTTTTTTTTAACAAATTTTATTATCAAATGTTGCTTTTTTTTTGGAACGGAGGGAGTACTATTTAAACTTTGATATGATCATTGATCGGTATAACTCTTTTCTTATTCCACTTGAATCTTCCTGAACTCCCAAAGAAACTTATAAAGGGTAGCTAGGTACTGTAATTAGAATATTTGAACTCCTTGGATTTCGATGATATATAAGAACGAGAATAATTGAATTATGTTTTTCTTCAGGGTGTAGTTCGAACAGCTAAATCTTTAATGTTTAGTCTGATTCTAGTAAAATAAAAAAAATAAAAAAAGCCGATGATGAATTCAACCACTAAAGATTTGTATTCAATACTTAAATAAAAATTAGTATTACACAACAAATGTCTAGCATGTGTACCTTTATAGATGTTCACAGGTAGTCGATTTAAGAGGTCTTACAGCAGCATCAGACCTTAATTTAGAAATTTATAAATGTATTCTGCTCAAAATTTAATTAATTACTTATTTTTTGGACATGCGACGTGAAGAAAGTTGTAACTAATAATTATATTTTTCTATTTAGATGAAAGATACATATTGCTCTGTTAGAAGAATCTCTTATATTGTCTTATTTTCTATATGTTTCCAAGGATGCTTGAATTTGGAGAACTCTGATTTGGTTTATGACTAATGTCTGGAGTTTAGATGAGTAATAGCTTGTAAGATAAAATTGAGAAAGTTGCGCATCATGCTGTAGTCTCAATGAGTAATGCTACAAAATCTTTAATAATGTGTTTGCTATATAAAGTTTCTATGACTCAATGTATGCACACAGTCTTCGATTGCTGCTTTACCACTGATGTCCTGGATGATGATGAATACAAAGTCTACGTGGGAGGCATAGTGGGTCAACTCTGGGAATACTTTACTGATGCTTCTTTCATGGTATTTAATTTTCGAGAGGGAGATAAGCAAAGCCAGATTGCTAAAATGTTATCCGAGTATGATATGACAGTAATGGATTATCCCCGACAGTATGAGAACTGCCCATTGCTTACAATGGAAATGATACACCACTTCTTGAGGTCATGTGAAAGTTGGCTTTCTCTTGGGCAGCGTAATGTTCTCTTAATGCATTGTGAACGCGGGGGTTGGCCAGTCCTGGCTTTCATGCTTGCTGCATTGTTGATATACAGGAAGCAGTACACTGGGGAACAAAAAACTTTGGACATGATATATAAGCAGGCACCTCGTGAGCTTTTGCAGTTGATGTCGCCACTAAATCCCTTACCTTCACAACTGAGGTACCTACAGTATGTCTCAAGAAGGAATGTTGGATCTGCATCGCCACCGCTGGACAGGGCCCTCACATTGGATTGTATCATTCTTAGGTTCATCCCTGATATGGACGGAGAGGGTGGTTGCCGTCCAATATTTAGGATATATGGCCAGGATCCTTTTATGGCTGCTGATCGGACTCCTAAAGTGCTATTTGCGACACCAAAGAGGAGCAAAGTTGTCCGGCTATTCAAGCAGGTCTTTCTTAATATCCTTGCTTGTCTCTAAAAAATTTACGTTCTTTTTGATGAATAACATTTATCAACTAGCTTACCTGATTTAGCGAAGGACCTATTGTTATGTCTATTCTACATGGGCTCGGTCTTTATTGACTTAAACAAGTGTGAAAAGTAGCCATCTGGTTTTATAAGTCTAACCCAATTCTGAAATTTAAGATCATGGGCACATGTACATATACGTGTATGTGTGTACATAAATTTGGTATGTTTAAACTTTCATCTTGGCTCTCTTTTCTGGATGGGACTTATGAGCCCAAAAGTAAATCAAGATCCTGTCTAGAATTCAGAATGTAACATGTTAACTTTTCACCGGTAGGAAGTATTAAGATTTGGGAACTCTGTTCCCTCATCCAAAGACTCAGCAGTTCAAGAATTCTTAAAAATATTCATAGATTGGCACAAATATAAATTTATATATACAGAAATGTAGAAATTTTCAAAGAAAAAGAAATTATTTCCTTTATAATAGATTCATTACGTTGTCCCCCCCTATACAACCATTACATAAATTAGTATGGCCTAGAGTATTAGTTATATCTGTATTACTTTAACGTTCATAATAAAAGACTGAACCAAGAATAATCTCCAGAAGAGTCATTCTATATTTTAGAAGAAAACAAGAATTTAAGAATCAGATTGAGGATTCATTAACCTGTAGATGAATTTGAATCCTTTTGTATTATATAATCATCTATATTTATGCAGGTCGATTGTCAACTGGTTACAATTGACATCAATTGCCATATCCAAGGTGATGTTGTTGTTGAGTGTATTAGCTTAAATAATGACCTGGAACGTGAACAAATGATGTTCCGGATAATGTTCAATACGGCCTTTATTAGGTCAAATATATTAATGCTCAACCGTGATGATGTTGATGTCTTATGGAATGGCAAGGATCAGTTCCCAAAGGACTTTAGAGCAGAGGTATCTCTTTCTCAACATTCCAGATAGTGTATTCTACATTGCACTTTTGGTTTTTTGATAGATAATTCCATCTTTGCTTTGATGAAGGTTCTCTTTTCAGAAATGGACTCCACGTCTGCAGTTACTACGCTTGACATTCCTGACACCGAGGAGAAAGAAGGTCTTCCTATTGAAGCATTTGCCAAGGTGAAGGAGATTTTTAGCAGTGTGGACTGGCTGGACACAAATAAAGGTGTAACCCCAACTGTTCTCCGGCAAATAACCTCAACAAATATTTTCCAAGAAAAACATGAAAGTGGCTCGCTCCAAAATGTTAAAAGGGAGAAGTTGGAAAGCTTCTTTTCAACAGGTGGTACGGATGATTATTCTGACAGTTCTGCTCAAATTGCTGGAAATGATAGTTTCTTGCAAGAAAAGATTACTGAAAGAGATACAGACAGACAAAAATCGAAGGTTTCAGAATTTAACATCATGGGTTCTTTATCCTTATCTTTGGGAGAACAATCATTGCCCACTTTGGAAACATCTACAGATTTACTCTTGGTGCCTAAGAAGACTGAGCCCCACCTGTCTTTGCCAACTCAACCTAAAATTTTAACCCAGCGAATTCTTCAATCTCCTTTATCTAATCCAAGCTTGCATTGTACATCCCAGCAAGCTTCTCCTGTGTCTATCTCAAAATACCATAGTGCACCCTCATTTCTTGGTATTACAGCTCTACTGCAAGATCATTCTGAAGCCAAAGGTAAAGAAGCCTCCCATGCAATGCCAATTTCTCCAGCTTCTGCTGCCTCATCTCCACTTGCTCACAGATGCAAACCCGTGCAGCATAGTACTTCTTCGATTCTACTGTCATTCCAGCCACCTTCCGTGCTGCTTCCTTTGGAGGCGCCAACTGTGATAGGTACTGTTGTAACCCCTCCTCCACCTTCACCTCCACCACCACCGCCTCCACCTCCACCTCCACCTCCACCACCCACTCATCTTTTGTCTACTGTAGAGTCCTCAAGCTCTTTACTTGACCATAATTGTGGAACCCTGGCACAAGGTAGAAGACATTCATCGTTGGTTACTCCTCCCCCTCCCCATCCTCCACCGCCATCCCTAAGAAACTCTTCTTTATCTGTTTCCAAGACGAATTCATATCCAGCTCCTGCTCCCACTCCCACTCCCACTCCACATGCTTCCTCCATAGGAGCAGACTCAGTTTCAGCTGTTCCTAATTCCTCAATGCCGCTTCAAGTGGAGGCCACTACACAGGTAAAATCTACTGCAGCCCTTCCCCAAGCTCCTCCACCAGAACCACCTATTCTTTCAAATTCAGAGTCATTTCATTCTTCACTTGTATGTGATCCTGGAACCTCTTTACAAGACAGAGAAAAGTTATCCATTCCTCCACCCACAGCTACTCCCCCATTTTTATCAGGAAAATGTTCATCTCCTATGTTCGAGAATTCATATTCATCTACTGCTGTACCTCCACCTCCCTCCAGAGCAGCTTCAACTGCCACTTCAAGGAACATGATACCTCCTCCTCCTCCTTTACCTGCTTCATCAAAAATGGTTTTAACTCCTGCGGTTGAAATATCATCTTCAATTCCCCCTCCTCCCCCTCCTCCCCTTCGAACCCAAGGCATTTGTTCTTCAAATGTGTCATCGCTTGCTACAAATCCATCAGGATATGTGACTGGGCCTCCTCTGCCTCCGCCTCCTCCTCCTTTATCCTTGGAACCGGCCAGAACTACCAAATCTGCCGCACCGCCGCCACCTCCACCTCCCATTTTGGCTTCAAAGAGTTCTCAGCATGTTCCATCAATTCCACCTCCTCCGGCTCCATCCACGAATGGTTTACTGAAAGCTGGTGGTTCTGCTGCTAGTAATGGAAATATACCTCCAATTCCTGGACCACCATCTAATATAAAGGGAAGATTGAGCTCGCGCTCAACTTCAAGGAATCAGGTTCAATCCTCCAAAAAGACTTCCCTGAAACCATATCATTGGTTGAAGTTAACAAGGGCCATGCAAGGTAGCCTCTGGGCTGAGGCACAGAAGCCAGATGAAGCGTCAAAGTACAAGCATTACTTTTCACTGTCTTTCCCCAAATTTTCCACGCATGAACTATTGATTGTAGTGCATACTATTCACTTGGGTTATTACCTTTCTCTATTTCTCCACAGGGCTCCTGAGTTTGACATGTCTGAACTTGAGAGTCTTTTCTCAGCAAATGTTCCAAGTTCCGATATTGGGAATAAAGGTGGAAAATCAAATCGTTGTGCCTCGGGACCCAAATCAGAGAAAGTCAATCTGGTAATGCTGTCTCTCCCTTTACATTTGCGTCCTTCTTCTAGCCTCCATACATCAATCACTTATCCCTCTCTCTCTGCCCCTTATTTCTGGAATATGGCTGATTAGTTATGGCGTTCTTCTGATGGAATTTCTTGCTCTTCAGAATATGTCTATGGTTTGGTGTGATATATTGTTTAAGCAATTATCAATAATGCATCTCTTCTCTGATAAAGTATGCATTGCATCTGCAGATTGATCTTAGGAGGGCATATAATTGTGAAATCATGCTCACAAAAGTTAAGATCCCTTTGCCTGATTTGATGGTAAGCTAAACCTTTTGCACCTCTCCCTTTGCTTTGACTTCTTCACATTGGCACCTAATTATTCTGTTGCAATTGTTACTCTTTTAGCCAAGTGTGGGGTCACTTTGGCCATGTCTGCAGATTTCCAGAGGGCAATACCTGGAAGAAGCATTAGGCAGTTGTTGTTTAAATTTTGTTATAAACTCTTTGGGACAGGACTATTATGTTAATAAATATCAAAGGACCTGAAGTGAAAGAGAAATATCTAGAAGTACTGGGTTAACAAAGTAAGAGGACCCAGTTTATGTAGATGTAATGAGCGTGATCCTAGGATAAGATATTTCTTATTTCCTTTCCAAATTAAGAGCTTAGATGCCACCACACATTTGGCTAACATGGATGCTCTAGAGTTAAACCCGGGGCATGTCTAAAATTTCACATTCTTTGAGCATAAGTAGTTGGTGGTTATTCTGGGTCCTTATTTCGTTCAGAAGCTTGACAATCCAGCATTTTGGCACTACATAGAAATGTCTTGCTTCCTAATATACTTGTGAGAATTCAATTTGCCAATGAAACTAAAACCATGGAATTGGGTATTAGGATGTTTCATTCATTTGCGACATTTCCTTTTATAGTTATTTTTACATTACCCTTTATAGATATTATTATCTTTTACTTTGTCTAAATTACCCTTCTACATCGTCTAGTTATGTCATCATATTTATTTCGACCGTTTTACTTCCCAACTCATTCAAATTTATTAAGTGGTGGTCCCACCACTTTTACTTAATTCTAACAATTTCATTCCCCACGACTTCTTTTCAAGGACAATATAGACAAAATAACCAAAATTAACTTTTTCTTCTTAATAATTCTGCATAGTCAAAGTGTTGTTAATAAAATGGGTCGGGAGTATTATTTTCGACATAGTTGGATTATGAACTAATATTGGTTGATGCATTTTGTGGGTTTTATACTTGTTATCCCTCGTGTAGCTCTTTATTCTTTCTTCAGTTATTCTGTTCTACATCAAATTTTTATGTATTGTAATATCAGTTTTTTTACATGTATAATTTTGGCCACAAACTAGATTTCTAGTTTTCAGAACCTGCTAAGAATTCTTGATAATACATCTCTTACTAGTGATGGATGTGGAGCATGACAAGTTTTGCCTATAAAAAACAATTGATCTACATGCTATATTATGAAAAAATAGTAAATCAATTGAAACGTACGGACATAATAGTAATATATTATGATGCCAAAAAATGAGGGGAATATGCTGGCAGACCCGTATCCCTTTTCATTTCCGTACTCCCTAATTTTCCAATCTTTGGCATCTGGCACTAACTCTTATTGGTTGTTGGAATAGATGCTCAAAACATATGTGAGTTTGTGTACGTGACAAACATACTCGTGTTCCATGAAGCACTTCATGTAGGATTTACAAATAGCTTGGTTTCAGGTGTGGTTACTGTACTATGTAGCAGTTAGCAGTTGCATGCTCCTGTGTTTGTTACTCCTGGAGTCCTGTTTCTGCAGATGCAGTAGAAATACATCTGCTCAATTATATTCTTTCTAGATCATGCTTACAATTGTTTTTCAGAGTTCAGTCCTTGCTTTGGATGATTCGGCATTGGATGTTGACCAGGTTGAAAATCTCATAAAGTTCTGTCCAACGAAAGAAGAAATGGAACTTCTCAAGGTGCCAAAAGTAACATAATTTGGCTTTTTTTAATTTTAGGAGTGCTTGTGTGCACATGTCATCTTTTTTTCTTAAATAATTTTTTCAGATTCATAAATATTTCGTCATTGTGTCTGCAATGATGGAATGACCAAGTCTGAAGAATTTAATATTCTGTTGGTACACAATATGATCAGTAAAGGATTGCATATCTAATATATTAACGTGGTTGTTTCTCAATTCTGAACCACAAGTTTCATTTGCAGAATTATCATGGCGACAAAGAGAATCTTGGAAAATGTGAACAGGTTGGTTTATTACTTCTTTGCCCTGTGCTTACTCCTGTTTATTCATTTACAATATTGATTGTGGTCAGTGCTACCATCTGGTGGGCGTATATATATAATATACTTTAGTTGTTTCAAAGTCATCTTTGTAAGCCACTATTTTTGATATATCATGTACAGAATTTGATTATTAAAAAAAAAAAAAACTGATTAGGTGGATTACATCACATGCATTTCAACCTCTTATGTATATGCATTATCCGATGAACACATGAAAAATTATGTTTTTTTTCTAATGACAGTTTTTTCTGGAGTTGATGAAAGTACCACGGGTAGAGGCCAAGTTTAGAGTGTTTTCTTTCAAAATGCAATTTTATTCTCAGGTCAGAAAGAAACGAAACTAACTCTTTATAATATCCCCCAAAAATTTCTTTGTTATTGTGCCAATCTGATGATTTCTTGCATCTTCATCCCTAGGTTTCTGACCTCAGAAAGAGTTTGAATATCGTAAATTCTACGTCTGAAGAGGCAAGCCAATATGTCCATTTTGTCTTTATTGTCCTTCCCAGCTATTTCTCAGATCTGTTTTATGTAATGTTTGTGTCAGGTCAGAAATTCGGTCAAGTTGAAGAGAATCATGCAGACTATACTTTCACTAGGAAATGCTCTGAATCATGGAACTGCAAGGGGTGAGCATAATTTTGTGTATCTCATCTATACTTCTAGAGAGTATGATGTGAAAATTATCTTGGCATATAATTATGATTTTGTCAATGACCGAAGTATGGTGCTTAGTCTTTCCTATTAAATTATAGACAGTCGATAAATGTTGGAAGTCATTAGATAGAATTCTCTATACATAGCTTTCAGTGAAGTACAATATTATTTTGTGTGTTTATGTCATGGTTCAAGACACCGCTCTTGATAGTTAACAAAAAGTAAGATAATGTTTAGGATGTAAAGGAGAGAAAGGTGAGGTTAGTGGGAATATGGCTAGCGATCACCAAATGGTGAAGGCCATGGATGGTAGAAAAGCTAGCATGTGCATATAGTGTGTGCATTGGCAGGGGTGGCATACGTTTTTCCACAGTAAAGCTTGGTTACTTATAAACATGCTGATTCTGAAGTATTGTGCATACTATATGATGGTCGACACTTAAAGAATGCGTACACCAAAGAAAGTTCAAGCTTATGGTCTAAAAGGTTACATGTAAAACAGATCAAGTACAATTTTTTTTAATGTACATTAGTTAGTGGTTAAAGGCTTGAGTCAGCCAAGCTTACCTTTTGTTCAAAATCGGCTTTGCTGATTAATAAGCTTAAACCAACTCATCTTAGTCATTCAAAAACATCTCCTCTGACAAATAAGCTGAAATCAACTTGTTCAAGTTTGGAGCATTGGAGTACATAACCCACGAATGCTGGATGAACTTGTCATAAACTAGACCAAATAAGTAGTTCATGAGTTCAGCTCAATAATCTGAAAAGAAATATTTAGTAGCTGTAGGAATACTTTTGACGGAGTTATATGAAAGGACACGCTTTAGAATGCTGCAGACTTTTTTATATTTGATAAGTTAAATCAATGTGTGTTAGTTTTGGTTATTCTATTTCAAAAACAATTCATAAATTCCTGACTTAGGTTCTGCTGTTGGATTTCGACTGGATAGCCTACTCAAACTCACTGATACACGAGCTTGCAACAACAAGCTGACCCTGATGCACTATCTTTGTAAGGTATTAAGATCATATCTTTGCTGCTGTTATTTTTTCTCATATTATTTCATTGAAATTTGATGGATTATCATTTTTTAGATTTAATAACCTCACTTGAATTTCTTCAAATAGAACATTATGTGTTCTGCTTCTATGATGGTGAGCTTCTAAAGCTCCTACACCCTTGACTAGGGGACAATGTTGGTACCTTGATATCTTACACTGGTTAGCAATCAAGTACCTGAGGTCCTTCTTCTGACTTGTGAGGCACCTTTTCTAGGATAAAATCATGTGGAAAATGGTCTTCACTTCTTTATAGCTCACAGTACCTCATGAAAGTTAATTCAACCAGGTATGGATATACCGAGTCCTCAACAAGTACTCATAGGCTACTGGCAACTCCAGATTATCAGAACTATGACTTTAACCATAATTCTCAGGCCATGCCTGCTCAGATCTTGAAGTGAAAGAATTTGAGATGGATAGTGGTGGCAAAGGCTGTTATGTGCAGTTTATTACCCTTCCTGGCACAGGAGACACTAATCACATCTAGACCCAATTTAGTTAGAAGAGATATTCCTAAGTTGCATACAATCGGTCTAAGCTCCTCTTGAACCCTGTAGAATTGTTTTTCAATTATGTTGCAAGGATTATATTCATGTCATTCCTTTTATTAGCATATAATTACTTAAATACACAATTAGATATAGGGAAGTTTATCCCTAAAAAGATAATTGCACCTGAAAAGATGACAGTGGATGCATATATTCTGTCCCTCATGAAATGTTGAAGTGATACAATTTGTGTGGCATATTTACTTTCTTAAAGTTGTTTTACCGCATTTAACCTGCTAAGTGGTTATTAAACTCATGTTTCTGCTCAATAAATTTATACTTATTTTTGGCTAAGATATTGTCTTGATGATATTCAGGTGCTAGCCGAGAAGCTTCCTGAACTTCTAGATTTCCCCAATGACATTGTCAGTTTGGAGGCTTCAACAAAGGTATTATACTTCTATGCGCATTTTAAACAGTAATATCTATCATTCTATCTTTCTCCTGGAATAGGCAAATTTGTGTTCCTTTGAGAAAGATAATTTATTATCATGCAGATACAATTGAAATATTTGGCGGAGGAAATGCAAGCTATTAGCAAAGGGCTTGAAAAAATAGTTCAGGAACTGACTGCGTCAGAAAATGATGGTCCTGTGTCAGAAAATTTTTGCAAGGTAATTTGGTGACATCAGCTGCTATATGCTTTCTCTGTTGATTTGCAAGAATCACATTTATCTGCACTGCCTTCGCCAAATATAATATAATTTAAACCCTTTAAGAAGTTCACCTAAAATATTAAAAGCTATCTAAAAATTACTGCCAGTTACAATTTTCCTCTTTTTTTTAAACGCAAAATGAGTCATTGAAATTTCATATTTGAAAATATCTTCGAGCGACTTTCTAGAGGTCAGCTACAATTTTGGAATGAAGTATATGTTTTATTATGGCAGATCATAAGAATGAATAAGTTTGCATATCATTATGATTGGTAAATTAATAACCCAAAGAAATAGCTAAGGCTTATGGACTAGAGAAACGGAAATGCAAAATCAAGGTAGGTGAGGGGGCGCCTCACTTTAAGCTCCAGCTGGACCTTGGTAAATTCTGGAAAAGAAAAATTTATAAAGGACTATACTTCTGAATTGTTAATAAAAGAGGAAATTTCCTCCTATTGAATATTATACAACTATCTATAAATCAATATACATAATTACACACGCACATGCGCACACAAACACACACACACACACACACACACACACAGAGACACACACAGAGACACACTCTCTTCCGCATGTTTGTGTGCGCGCGAGTAACTAACGTGGTCTCTAATATAATGCTTTAAGCAGTTCTGTTAACTTCACTTTTCAATTTATTTCCTTGGTCAAGCATGATCTCTGTATGAGTTCTAAACGAGATTTGGAATTCACCTATTATAAGAGGTTGCAATAAAATCTTGCAATCTCATATCTTAGCTACTCCTCTTAATGGATACAACATCATTAGCAAATGATATTATCTCCTATTTAAAATAATTACAGCTCCATAGTAGCAATGTATGATAAGCCGTTCTTTTAATATTTGCAGATTCTAAAGGAATTTCTTGGATTTGCAGAAGCTGAAGTGAGGTCATTGGCTTCTCTATACTCGGTAGTGGTATGTCACAACTTCTGCCCAAATATTTGTCATGCTTGCAATATAAAAGAACTCAATCTTGCTTTAAATTTTTAATATGTACATAGGGAAGGAATGCAGATGCATTGGCTCTTTATTTTGGAGAAGATCCAGCCCGTTGCCCATTTGAACAAGGCATTCTATTATCTCTCTCTCTCTTAACACAATCAGTTAATAAACAAAACTTATGGATATTGAAAACTTAATCATCTGGTTCCCTGTCATTAGTTTCCTGAAACTTTTTGCTTTTAATGTGTTTTTATCTTATAAAAAACCTACCAGCATCTCTTTGTATCCATGCTTTTAATGGAGCGATGAAGGTTTCTAGTTGTCAATTCTATTAACAAATGAAAAAGAGCTCTGATGAATTTTATGTTATGTAGTCAACTGGCACCATAGATTACAGCAAAGTCATAGGATGTTCATCTTGTGTGGAAATAAATGTTACCTGGAATTGAAGTACTAAGACACAGTTTGCTTTTTCAACATGAGATTATTACATATGAAAGATTGACATTGAAGTCTTGCACTTGATGAAATGCCTGGTGAATAGTTTGTGAATTTTCCGACATGTTAATGAGTTAATCCCATTTATAGTTGTTCTTTTTGATTGAGATTTTAACTGCGAGTTGCTGTGCATGCATGTAGTTGTCTCAACCTTGCTAAATTTTGTGAGAATGTTTGTTCGAGCACACGAGGAAAATCGCAAGCAGCTTCAGTTTGAAAAGAAGAAGGCCGAAAACGAGAAAGGAAAGTTCAGTAATAGAAGTAAATCAGAAATCGAAGATATGAAGGCAAGCGAGCCCAAGGAGACAGCTAAACACTTGATTCCAACTCAGTAGGAACATCATCAGCTAATTCAATGAGTTCCAAGTTTGTTGGAGATGAGCAATAGAATAATGTTCTTGTTTTAAATGAATCCTGGTTGTCGAAAAATGGAAGACTGCAAACTTGGCAATGACCACAGGATCTGGAATGGTATAATTAGCAGAAAGCATGTAGGAGTAGCTAGGACAAAAACCTAACTAGTTAAGTGGTGAGCCTCTCAACAGTGTATCTTTGTTTCTGTTAGTGGTTTCATCTGCCTAGCACCAACTTTGTTCTAATGAATTGATTTTTTTCTTATGCAGGGAGAGGATAAGGACATATGGTCACTTGACATAACCCCATAGTCTACAAACTTCTTTTGTGTTGTGAAAAAATTTAAATTTAGTCTAAGCTTGCTGCATATGCATCCATCCTCTTTGTTCTGTAACATTGTACAAAAAGTGAAATTTTGTTGCTCTCTGATATTCATGTTGTTATGTAAAGGTGCTGAGTTATAGGTCTAGTACATGTGGTCTGTTATAGGTTAGGTTTGTTTTATTATTAATTACTGTTCTAAATTACCTGTACAAGCTTAATGCGAAGAATCAAGGGTGATGGAACGACCACGCTCGCCATGTTTTCGTGTTTGTGCAGTTGGCTGAAAAAACAAGAACTTGTCATTTTGTCTTCTACCACTTTTGCTATTGGTGTCCACATAAATTGTACATAATGAACTCTCTCCAAAAAAAAAAAAAAAAAAAAAGATAAATAAATTGACAATTGCTTCATGTTGTACCAAGATCATTTAATTGTAATTTCATACTGTTCTAAAAAACTAAGATGTATAAACAGAATATAAGATATCAAATCATATACATATTGATATTACTGGTTTAGGATCTATATAACGTGCATGCATACGAAGGAAAGTATTCAATTCAAGACTATGAAATGACAAGGCACGTGGTAGACTTAGTCAAGCTCAATAGGAAAAAATATATCATATTATATATATATATATATATATATAAAACGGTGATCTATGACTTGTGTTGGTTATATATCTCTTATGACTAATTTATTTCACACCGTTGAATCAATAATCAAATAACTAAAAAAAAAATAAAATTTTCTTATACAGTCACTATTAGAGGTGTTCACGCCATTAATAATAATGTCTATTCAACATATATATGTGTGTGCGCGCGCGTGTGAACTACGTCACTAATAGTGACATTTATTTATTTATTTTAAAAAGAGGTAAACAAAAATAATTTCTAATAACCGCCACTACTCGAGATGGATATGAGTGATGTTATTAATTAAAAAAAAAAGGTATAGACAAAATGTATTGGTAATTCAATATTAGGGTTTTTTTAGAAAACTCTATCTCCTCACCTCTTCTTACTTCGCTTTGTCTGAGATTTTTCTTTTCTTGCATAGTCTGAGCTCATCTATTTCATCTTAGTATATTTTCCCCATATCTTCCTTTAATTTTAATATTGAATTAGATTTTCTATAGTTAGACAAGACAATTACAATGTTGGAGATAGTTCTCAATCACAAAGAAATGAGTAACAAAATAATTTTGATTAGGAAAAACAAAATGATCAGCAAAATAACTTTAATAATATAAATGTTGATACAAAGGAAAACATTGTACCATTTTTAGGTCAAAATTTTGAAACTTTTTACAGAAAATATGTTACAAAAAATGAATTTGAGAGAAACTAGCGTTGCACTTTGTTAGTTTGTGCAAAAAACTAATGAGATAATTTTCATCGGTGGATATCTAACGGGATAATCTTCATCAGTAGATAACTGCTAATCAATGAATATTTGCATTTCGATAAAAAAAAAATCACAGTATATCCATATATACTGTGAGCAGTCAAGTATCACGGTATAGCTGGTGTGAAATGTGAGGTAAGTCTATATATGCAAGTAAGAGGACAATACACGCCACTATTAGTAGCGTGAATTCTAAATTTCTAAAAATTATTATACATGCCACTATTACTAGCGCGATTTAAACCCTAAAATATTATAAAATTTATTGTGTATTTTTAATACTTTAATAATTACATAATAATTATTAATTGTTAATAATAATAATAATAATAATTAATATTAATAGTTATTAATTATTATTATTATTATAAATATATTATTATTAATACTATTAATATTATTGCTTCTAATAATATTGTTTATTGAACTACTATTTAAGCATTATTAATATAAAGATTGTCATTATTATAATTATTATTACTATTAATAAAGATTGATTCTAATTATTATTCGTATAGTTATTATTATTTATGATAATGATATTTTATATTATTATTTATATAGTTATTATAGAAATTGTTATTATTATATAGTTAGTATTATTTATGGTAATAATATTTTATATTATTATTTATATAGTTATTGTAGAGATTTTATTATTATATAGTTATTATTATTTATTATCAGCGGAGATGTTCTTCATCGATGGATACTTGCACATCAGTGAATATTTGAGCATCAAAGGATATTTGGTCATTATTTACCCATAAGTGGATATTTAAGCATCAAAGGATATTTGGTCATTGGAGTATTGTCTCTATTGGTGGATATTTGGTCATCAGAGGATAATTGGTCAGCGGATAAAACTTTTTAGCCATTGTGGATAATTTTCATTGGTGGATATGTTTTTCATCAATGGATACTTATCCATCAGTGGATATTTGAGTATCAGAGAATATTTAGTCATCGGTGGATAATTGGCCATCAGAGGATATGTGGTCAGCATATGTGACCATCAGAGGATATTCCCTCAGTGGATAAAGATTTTTCAGTTGCCTTAGAAGTGGATATCTCTCCATCAATGACTATTTTCATCTGTGGATAATTTCATTAATGAATAATTTTCATCGGTGAATATTTTTCCTCAATGAATATCTTCATCAGTGGTTATTTTCATCGAAGAATATTTTTTCATTGGATATCAGTTGTTTGGTTTAACTTCATGCTACTCAATCAAAGCCGATACGAATGATACATCGTGTCTTGAAAAATATACTTGAATTGGAAAATACGCCAAATTCAATCCTCTCAAACAATCCATCATACTCCGGTTTTAAATATTGACATTACTCGTTATACGTACCATTGGTCTGTTAAATACAACGAATGGTGAGAGGCTCTTAATAATTCCATATTCAAGTAGATATGCGATTGACTTGATTATTGAGACACTAGTATCATAAAGATTTGAGTAATGAATATTATCCATTTTAATCTGAAAAAATCACAAAAAAAAATATATCGTGCATCGTATTTAGAACAATAACAGTATGAAGAAATATGCATTATAAACAATAGATATTAATAGAAATATACATCATAATATGAATATTATTGTCTAACGCATCAGACTATATAATAATTTGTTAGAGTTAAATGATGATGATGATGTTTAGGAAATAAATTGTACACATGTAAATACTTAAGGTATATTATAAACCTTAAGATCAGCACAAGTTTTGCAACCACTGATGATAATCTTATTCATCAGGGGATGGTCAATAACTTCACAAGACAAGTCGAAAAATGGAACATTTAAAGGACTTGACAAAGTGAAAAAGAATGTCTGATACTACTTAATAATAGTCAAAGTATTCTGCACATCAGATATTCTAAACAAAGTTTCGTTGATTAAGAACCGTCAGGGGAACCGATCAGGGGGAACCCATCAGGGGAAAGTCATCAAGGGGAACCCATCAGTGGATGACTAAGGCCAACCAACCCGTCAGGGGAATACGTCAGGGTATGACTGTGACACGCCAAGCTCATCAGGGGAACGTATCAGGACATGATCAAGACATGTCACTTGTCAGGGTAAGGCATCAGGGAATGACAGTGTCAGGGCAACCCGTCAAGGGGGAAAGCTTAGCACTGCATCAGTGGAAGCCGTCAGTGTATGTCATAGATTATAACATTAGTGGATCAAAGAAGCACTGAGTAAAACTCAAGTGAAGGTTGAAGCCCTGATCCAGTCTTGAATAAAGACTTGTCATCAGGGGATCCAAGAAGTACTGATCAAGTTCATCAGGGCTTGTTATCAGTGGATAGTTATGACCACATGCATCAGTCATCAGGACTTACACTCAAATCAACGAAGCTTGTTATAGAAGCAAGAGATATTAACTGGAAAGATATTTCTTGAAGTTTGTTATGGTCCAATGAGAACTCTCAGACATTAAATGCACGCAGATCAGGGGAAGAAAAAAAAGCAACAAAAGTAGCAGCAGCCTGACACATAGTTTCTAAAGGACAACAATGTGACATATATGCGGCTAAGTTGAAAAGAGCAGCACGCCCTCTGTTAGAGATAAATGATGATGATGATGATTATGTAATAATTTGTGCAACTGTAAATACTTGAGGTATTTTATAAACTTTAAGATTAGCACAAGTTTTGCATCCATTGATAATAACCTTATTAATCAGTGGATGGTCGATCTCTTCACAAGACAAGTCAGAAAACAGAAACAATCAATGGACTTGACAAAGTGAAGAAGAATGTCTGATGCTACTAGTAAACAGTCAAAGTATTCTGCACATCAGAAATTATAATCAAAGTTACGTTGATTGGAACTCATCAGGGGGAACCCATCAGGGGGAACCTATCAGGGTATGACGAAGGCAGACCAACCCGTCAGGGAAACACTTCAGGACATGTCAGTGTCAGGCCAACCCATAAGGGTAACCCGTCAGGGGGAATGACCAACATGGCATTAGTGGAAGCCATCAGTGTATGCTGTCAGTGATAACCATCAGGATCAAGAAGCACTGAGTGAAACTCAAGTGAAGGTTGAAGCCCTGATTTAGTCAATAAGCATCAGGGGATCCAGAAGCACTGATCAAAGTCCATCAGGGCTGGCAGTCAGTGGATCGTTATGACAGCATGCACCCGTCATCAGTACTTACACGGAAATCAACGTAACGTGTTACAGAAGCAAGAAATATCAACTGGAAAGATATTTCTTGAAGTTTGTTTTTGATCCAATGAGAACTCTCTCGCATTAAATGCACACAGATCAGGGGAAGAAAAAGAAGCAACAAAGCATGCAGCAGTCTGGCACATAAGGCTACGATGTGACATACTTGCGGCTAAGTTGAGAAAAGCAGCACGTCTCAAGCACATGATTTCATCAACTGATCAACATATAAGCAACGGAGTTCTCATCACAAAAAACAGAGATTGAATCTATCCAACAGATCAAACAAATAAAGAAGCACACAACACTAGGAAGCTTAGAAATATATTTCTTGAGAGATTTATTTTTCAGAGAAAGTTTTCGTAGCTAGTGAGTGTGAGAAGCTGTGAATTTTATTTGCAGAAATTGTAGCTGTAAATCACATTTATGATTATACAGATTTCCAGAAAAATCCCAAGTTTTAATATAACTATTTTAACTTGAATCTGTGTGTTCATTTCTTATAGTTTTTCTGTTTGTTACAACTGTTTTCTAGTAAGCACTTTTAAGTTTAAAAGAGCGAAAAGTTTTAGGTGTTTGTATTCATCCCCCCCCCTTCTACAAACACTTGTGCTTATATTGCACTAACACCTTCGCATGTGGTTTCAACTACTGATCTTCTATATATGCAAAGGAGTTCTTATTACATAAAAAAAGAGATCAATCCAACATATCATAAAACAAGAAGCACACAAATCACTAGAGTAGCTTTGTAATATATCTTGAGAGAAATATTTTGAAGAAAGATTAGAAACTAGTGAGTGTGAATTTGAAGCTGTAATTCTATTACAGATTTTGTAGCTGTTTAATCATATTTGTAATTATACAGATTTCCAGAAAAATCTCAAGTTTTAATACAACTATTTTAACTTGAATTTTTGTGTTCATACTTTATAGTTTTTCTGTTCATTGTAGCTGTTTCCTATCAGGACCAACTGAAGTTCAAAAAGAGCAAAACGTTTGTAGTGTTTGCATTCATCCCCCCCGCTTCTACAAACACTTGAGCTTATATTGTTCTAACATAATTAGAACATTACTGTTTAATGATTATATATGAACACTAGAACAATAGCAAAAACACAATATGCATTATAATAATTAATGAATAAAGAAATTTTGAAATATTTCAACTAAACCTAGACAACATAACTACTATTCTAAAATTAGAAAATAAAATAGAAATCAAAGATATTACTTACTTGAAATTTATAGATTACCGATGCAAGGATGAGGAGATGAAGAAAGAACTGACGCCACTGCTAGAGAGATACAATAAATTGGAGAAGAAAGAAGAAATAGGGGTTCGTTGGGGGAACTATCTACTCCACTATTATTGGTGTGGTTGAATATACGCTACCAAAAATACGCGACCCTTTCTTATTGGTTTATAAAGTATTATAAAATAATATTTATAAATCACACCACTATTACTGATGTGGTTGATTATCATAGGCAACACACGTGACTCTTTCTTATTGGTCCATAAAATATTATTTATAGATCACGATAGTAATAGTGGTGTGGATTGTTTGAAATTTAAATCATATTTGTCCATAATAGGGGCATGGATCTACCTTATAAATCATCTTCATTTCAATCACAACCATCAAATTATCTTATCCATGACTGAATTAACGCAAACTATTGATCATTTGTTTATTAACTAATATCAATTAAATTGTTAGTAATTTAAAATTTAATTTATCACTGTTTGACTTTTTAAAGTCAAACGTATGTTTAATTTTGAAATGAAGGATATTATATCATAGGGACAACGGACATTTCATCCAAGTCAAAGCAAAACTAATTTCGTTACTCAGTGACAAAAACTATAAAAGTTATTGTGTTTGTTGAAGTGTCTTCTTGACCCAGTTTTCAAGAAATCTCAATAGATAACACTTGCTAGTTGTTGCTTTGACCTATATTTCTGCTCTATGAAAGTGGTCCTGAAGGTTTAAATAGTGGGTTCAGCTGTAACTTCAATTGATTTTTGAAAAATATCATGTGGCTGTTACTGGTTGGTGAAGCACAAACTTAGATTAAAAAATATCGTAGGTTAGTACAATTGGTTAGAAGCACCGCATAAAATTAATTCTTATGGGCGAGAACCTAGTGACAATTAAGTTAGTGGTAAGAGGGATTTGTTCATTCATTATAGTATTATACTTTACCAAAACAAGGTTATTAAGCCTTTTATGCTTTAAGAAATTTGTGTTTTTGTGTTTGTTCTAGTTGAAGTCAGTATGATTAGCTTTAGCCATTTTAACTTCAAGTTCTCAGAGTGCACAAAGCCAAATGTTGACAGTCACTCGGCTGCAAGTAGAGTTTCTCCGACACTTGTTTGCCATTCTTAACCAAAAGTTTGCAAAAGTATTACGGCCTTGGCCTGTTTCAAAAAATGAGTTATCATTTTTATAAAAATCTATGATTAAAATTTAATTTTAATTTAATTGATTTCGATTATAAAATGAATAATATTAAACATATATAAAGATTCCAACAAGACAAGTTTTTTATTATATGAAAATCTTGTTAAATTTTTGTAATTTGTATTTTAGAATTTCAATATCTAATACAAATAAATGAAATATAATTGTTTTTGTACAATGTAAAGAAGGAGAATGATATATAAAACATTCCCTTCACTATTCTATATCTGGTTTTTGGGTCGTAAATCATTTTCTCTCAAATCATGTAAAATCAGAAAGATTACGAAATTTCGACACATCATCACAGGGATAGGCAGTAACTGAACATACCAGGCTCTTGGTGCTTGTTTTAAGCCATAGAGTGTTTTAACCTGTATACATGATTTGAAAACTTGGAAACCAAAAACCCTGGTGGTTGTTGAACATAGACTTCCTCTTCCAATTTTATATTTAGGAAAGCACTCTTGACATCCATCTGGTACAACTTGAAGTTTTTGTAGGCTGCATATGCCAAAAAAATCCTAATTGCTTCAAGTCTTGCTACTGGTGCAAAAGTTTCATCATAGTCTATTCCTTCTTCTTGAGAATATCCTTTTGCAACCAGTCTTGCTTTATTCCTTTTGATTGTACCAGTTTCATCCAATTTAGTTCTGAAGACCCATTTGAAACCTATAATTGATCTATTCCTTGGTTTGGGTACCAGTCTCTAGACTTTGTTTCTTGTGAATTAGTTTAACTCCTCTTGCATGGTTATTATCCAGTCAGGATCTTGAAGTGCTTCCTAATTTTTCTTTGGCTCAATCTTTGAGAGAAAACTGAGATATAAACATTCATTTTGAGTTGCAGTTCTAGTCTTGACTCCATCCTCTATACTTCCAATGATCAAATCTGGTGTGTGGTCTCTCAACCATGGAATTGCACGTGACAGATTTGACCTTGAAGTGGAGGCTTCATTTTCTAGATTGATGTTGTTTAATCTAGCTTTATGATCATAGACTACTCCCCCTAAAACATTGACTTCTTCATTATTAGCTCCCCCTGAGCTATGTATTTCTATAGTCCCTAGTGTCAAGATAGTCTCCGATTGTGCATCAGTGACACTAGTCCCTGGTGAACCATTAGTTTTCGATGGTATACTAATGTCACCAGTCTCTTGTGTTTCATCTAATACTCTAGTCTCTGATAGAGTATTAGTCCTTGGTACTTCATGCACAACTGTTAACTCCCCCTCAATTATGTAGGGATCATTACTATCTTGGGATTTTTCACTAGTCTCTGATGGATATTCCCATGCATCCAATTTATTCTCAAAACTGAGAGGTTCATGCAATCCTTGTCCAATCATTCCTGGAATCTTTTTGTCATCAAATAAAATTTGAATTGATTCCAAAATGACCTTTGTTCTTAGATTATATACTCTATATGTGTTAGTGCAATATAAGCACAAGTGTTTGTACAAAGGGAGGTGGGGGGGGGGGGGGGGGATGAATACAAACACCTGAAACTTTTCGCTCTTTTAAACTTAAAAGTGCTTACTGGAAAACAGTTGAAACAAACAGAAAAACTATAAGAAATGAACACACAGATTCAAGTTAAAATAGTTATATTAAAACTTGGGGTTTTCCTGGAGATCTGTATAATCACAAATGTGATTTACAGCTACAAATTCTGTGTTTAAATACACAGCTTCTCACACTCACTAGCTTCTAACTTTCTTTGAAATATTTCTCGCAAGATCTATTACAAAGCTTCTCTCTAATGTTTGTGTGCTTCAGTGTTTGTTTGATCTTATTGATATGTAAATATCTCGCTTCTGATTTCCTATGTAATGAGAACTGCTTTGCTTATATGTTAAATCAATGGGTTGAAATCACGTGCTTGAGACGTGCTACTTTTCTCAACTTAGCCGCAAGTATGTCACATCGTTACTTTATTTGTCAGACTGCTGCATGCTTTGTTGCTACTTTTCTTCCCCTGATTTGTGTGCATTTAATGCGTGAGAGTTCTCATTGGACCAAAACAAACTTCAAGAAATATCTTTCCAGTTAATATCTCTTGCTTCTGTAACACGTTACGTTGATTTCCGTGTAAGTACTGATGACGGGTGCATGCTGTCATAACGATCCATTGACTGCCAGCCCTGATGAACTTTGATCAGTGCTTCTGGATCCCTTGATGCTTATTGACTGGATCAGGGCTTCAACCTTCACTTGAGTATCACTCAGTGCTTCTTGATCCTGATGGCTATGACTGATGACATACACTGATGGCTTCCATTGATGCCATGATGGTCATTCCCCCTGACGGGTTGGTCTGCCTTCGTCATCCCTTGATGGATCCCCCTGATAGGTTCCTCTGATGGGTTCCCCCTGATGGGTTCCCCCTGATGGGTTCCCCCGATGGGTTTCCCCTGATGGGTTCCCCCGATGGGTTCCCCCTGATGGGTTCCCCCGATGGGTTCCCCCTGATGGGTTCCCCCCGATGGGTTCCCCCCGATGGGTTCCCCCGATGGGTTCCCCCTGATGGGTTCCCCCTGATGGGTTCTCCCTGATGGAACTTAATCAACGTAACTTTGTTTAGAATTTCTGATGTGCAGAATACTTTGACTGTTTACAAGTAGCATCAGACATTCTTCTTCACTTTGT
Organism: Centella asiatica; assembly: GCA_014636745.2. Lineage (NCBI taxonomy): Eukaryota > Viridiplantae > Streptophyta > Magnoliopsida > Apiales > Apiaceae > Centella > Centella asiatica. The sequence goes on from CM025786.1 coordinate 62,508,099, forward strand.
CAAGTCCTTTGATTGTTTCTGTTTTCTGACTTGTCTTGTGAAGAGATCGACCATCCACTGATTAATAAGATTATTATCAGTGGATGCAAAACATGTGCTTATCTTAAGATTTATAAAATACCTCAAGTATTTACAGTTGCACAATTTATTACATAATCATCATCATCATCATCATTTATCTCTAACAATCTCCCCCTATTTATGTTTATCAATTTGATAACCATAAATCCCTAGATGCACTGATGATGATGTCAAAACCAATACTAAATAAATGAAAGAATTTTGAATAAATTAATAAAATAATTTTTGTACAAGTATTTTCCTATAACTATTACAAAAAGAATGTTGTTTTAGACATCAGGATCCCTTTTCCTTTTTGCTGAGACAAAGGGCAATGGATGACTTGATTCAATCGGTTGAGAGTCACTTCCAAGGCCTTGTCTTCTTTGATCTGGGTTTTGATCAGGAATCCGTAGTCTATTTTCTTCTCCACCTGCTTCCAGTTGCTCCAGCTCCTTTTGAAGAAGTTTTCTGAAGTTGACTATTTTGACATTGTTGCTGGATTCCAAAGCTTCAAGGACAGATTTTATTTCTTGAACATTGGCTGTAGCAAGTTGTGACCAGTAAAAGGTAATGATCTCCCCCTTTTTATTTTTGAATTGAACACCCATGGGACTAGTGATCATTTTTGGATATTCTTTAAATCCCTTCACTGGTGGCACATTCCTTACTGCAGTGTTCCCATCATCAGCTTTGGTTTCTTCAATCTCCTTCAATACTCTCTGAGTCAACAGGAATCTGAACTGGATGACATGTTTATTTTTGTGATAAGCTATTTGGCTAAGAACATGCATCGCTTCCTCCAGGTCGAGACCATCAACGTCTTTGATTTTAATGTTTTTCTCCTGCCCATCAGTGGATTTGTAAAACAGCTTCAAAGGTCTTTCCAAGGCTGTGGACAGATTCCTATCATCGTTGATGGCTCTCCTCAGCTTATTAATCAGTCCCCTCAAGTCTCTGTTAGCCACTGCCGATTTTGAAATTAAATTCAGAACCAATCCCAGTTGTTCAGCATCCATTCTCCTAAATCAGTCAATTGTGACGTTGAATTGCGACCCACTTTTAAGTTGCACTGTTATTAGCTGCTCCCTTCTATTGTTGAACCTGACATCTATGCTTTTTATGGAGAACATAAATGATAGGTTTTTGCGCTTTTCTCTGAGGGATTCAGCTAGAGTGGGTGGACCAAATGTTGTGATAATAGGAGAAGGTGCTTGAACCTTGGCTTTAGATGACTTGGATTTGGTGGCATTAGGGTCTTCAGATTTATCTTGATTTTTATCCCTTGATGCACCTTTAGGGTTCTGAGATCTTCTTTGCTGAGGATTCATGGAGGTCCTGGGCTTGACACTTTTCTTCTTCTTTGCTTCCTCCTGTTCCTTTGCCATTTCCCTCTCTTCATCTTCTTGAAGTTGCTGTGCAAATAGTGCATCAGCTTCCACTATCTTTTTATCTTGAGGGTAGACCAGCTCCACTTTCCCATCAATTACAACTTCAACGGGTGTTGGAAAGTGGGCTGTCTTCATGGCATCTCCAAGTAGCTTAGGCCTTGATTGAGTGTTAGATTTCTTCTTTGGTTCCTCAATCAGGATACCCTTGCCTTTATCCTTGGGTTTTGGAGCAGGAACAAGAGTAGTACATCCCCTGATGGTTGACTTGAATTCTCAGCAACATCCCCTGACGACTGCTTGGTTGATTTCTCCCCCTTTTTGACAGCATCAACAGTGGGAGTTGAGAGTCGGGATGTGACTTTAAGAACTTGTTGGAAAGTGCCAGCAATGGAATGTTGTAGAGTTTCCATGCTGGTCAGTTGGGAAGTGAGATCAGCTAGCTTTTTGTCAATAGTGTCAGCTTGTTTCTTCATTCTGAGGAGAGTCTGGCCGGTGACTAGGGAGTCGACAACTTGCTGTACATTTTGTATCTTTGAAGAAAAATGTGTATACAATTTTTGATTTTCTATATCTATTGACTGACCAATCATGATATGTGATTTTAACACTTTTATCAAGATTGGATCAGTAGTTCTAGCTAACTCTTGCTTTAATAACTGTATAGTGTCCGACATTTGATTTTGCTGAAAGTACAAATCAACTCCGATGAACTGGGAAAAATCATCTTGTGGAGCATCATCTTCATCACTTTCAGATGTAGAAGTAGTATATACAGTAACTGCGTTTTCTCTCTGTTCTTTATTTACAAGGATCTCATCCTTATCTCTCTCATCCTCTCCTTTGTCTTTGCCGTCTAAGGCATCACTTGTATTATGTCCTTTTTCTTTGCCTATTAAGGCAGTACTCTCTTGCTCTCCTTTTGCCAAAGTCCGCTCAAGGGTTTGACTTTGTCTCTCAGCACTAAGTATTTTCTCAGTCTCACTCAAAATTGTCCTAGAGGGGTTCCTATGGGCTTGGAAATCATCAACTGTGACCAGTTCAAGTGATGTATGTACAGATTCTGGTTCCATAATTGTGATAGGAGTAGGAGAAGAAGTAAATTGTGTATGTATAATTGGAGAAGTGTATGTTTCTATAGAGGAAGTATATACAATTGGGGGTACATAAAGAGTTATAGCTGTAGTATGTACAGTGGAGTCTATGTCCCCTGTTTGATCATCAGTGTTTGTATCAAGTAAAAATGAGTCAACCATTTGAGAGTGTTGACTTTCAAACACCGTGTCAGAGAGTGTTGGCTCCTCAACGAATTGAGAATGTGGAGAATCTGATTGTATGACACTTAATGTTTGTGTCAATATATCTGAAAAAATTTGAGGAACAGATAAAGAAGGAAGTGGTGTAAATGGGAGTGTTGGCTGAATCACTGAACGAGGAGGTGATTCATCAAAAGATGCTGTAGAAGAATGCTTATGACTCATGTGGATCTTATTGAGAAGTTTCTGAGCTACAACATCTTGAGTGGTGTGTGCACTCACTGTAGAGGATATCTGCAAGTGGTTCTCAGAGACCCTGATGGTAGGTTCATCAGTGTCTATGGTCAGGGTATGTGCCTCACTCAACTGTGTCCCTGGTTGAGGACTATTTTCAATAACTAATCCCTTTTGAGAGGAACTAGTTAGAAATATGTTTAATTCCTTATTAAAGGCAGTATCCTGTTGAGAGGATATGCCCTGGTCAGGTTGTTGGGTAACACTCGTGGCTTCCTTCTTCTTCTTCAATCTCCTCCTATAGCCAATCACTCTCTCTCCTTGCTCCCCCTCAGTTGTTGTGGTAACTTCACTGGGTTTTGTTTTAATCCCAACAGTATTTTGGGAGACTGTGGGTTGAGTTGTTGAGAGTGGTTGTGAAGAAATTAGTTGTTCTACTTGGGTAGGCAGAGAGGTGGTTGATTTCTCTACCATAGTAGATGAAGGTGAAGAATGTACAGTTTGGGAAGTAGAAGGTGAAGAATTTACTACTTGTACCATATGCTTTGGAAGTGCAAACGGTTCGGCTGAAAAAGATTTCTTTATTATTTCTACAAACAGTTTCTTTGTTTGCTTGTATGTCTGTACAGGTATATCATTCTCAAAAGAAAAATTAGTAATCTGATCTTTAATAATCATGTACAAAAATCTAGCATAATATATTTCAGATTTCCTATTATTAAAACTACCTAACTTATTTACAAGGTCATCAAAAATTATTTTTCCTATATTTATATTCACATTTTTATTATTGCAAATGCTATTTTTAAAGTTAAAGAGGTAATAACCTTAAAGTTAGAACACTTACCTGAGATCACCTTGGTGATGGTGTCGAAGAGATAAGAAATCTCCCTCTTCACATTCACCCTCTTGAGATCCTTGAACTTTAACACTGCGTTGGGAGCAGCGTTATAGCCCAGTTCCCTCAAGAAATCCAGCAGATCTGCATCACTGGGTGCATCCACCAGATCTTGAGTAGGTAGCCCCAAAACAGAGTTAAGTCTGGAAGGAGTTATTTTCCCTTTCTCAGACGAAACTTTGAATGAGATACCTTTGACCACATCAGGCTTGGTGGTGGAGTACATGAACTTGGCACTTGTTCATAGTTGTGACAGTGCCTCCCCCGACATTTCTTCATCGGTAAAGATGACTTTACTATACTCAGAGTTGAGTAGATAGTTCATTATCGGTTTAAAGCATTCACTTACCTCATCAATGTCAGAGAAGCCCACGTAGTTTGTGGGTAGGACTGTCAAGTTCCTCTGAATTTGTTGACGTGCCATGGATGCTTTGAAGATTTGAAGTTCTAGGGTTTCTGTAAAGACAAGAGAGAGAAAAAAAAACTCGAGCAAATATCAGTTAGAGATTAAACGTTTTGGGGAGTTTCAAAAAGTAGGAGACATAGAGTATTAATACCCGCTTATTGACGTTTGAAAACTTCTCCTGAAAATACGCTATCAGGGAGTCAGTTCAGTTTCTGTGATGACACGTCATCAGTGAGAGAAGAACTTAATGATGAGTTGTCATCACTTAACTGACCTTGAAACCCGATGCAGTAAAAATTTTAAACTTACCCTGATGATTTACTGTATGTACATACCCTGACCCTGATGCACAAGATGGACACCCTGATCCTGACGCACAGTCGGACACCCTGATCCTGATGCACAGGTCGGATACCTTGACTCTTTCAAACAAGTTGAACACCCTGACCCTGATGAGAGAGTCAGACACCCTGGCCCTGATGTGTCCTTAAGGAAGCCCTAACCCTGATGCATCAGACAAAAAAAAAAAACAAAACAACAACATGCAGAATATACAAGTATATACATATTTACAATTTGAACATATATAACCATATATCAATTGATTTTATCAAGAACTTATGAAACGAGTTAGAAATACCAAATCTTAGGAGTTTGACTCTGACCCTGACGCATAATTCACCATTCCCAGCTCTCCCACAAGATTTGAAAATGTGGCTTCATCAAGAGCTTTGGTGAATATGTCTGCCAGCTGTTGATTTGAAGGTACAAATTGTAGTTCAATATTCCCATTCATAACATGTTCCCTGATAAAATTATATCTGATTTCTATATGCTTAGTTCTGGAATGTTGCACTGGATTTTCAGCAATGGCAATGGCACTAGTGTTATCACACCTTATTGGAATCTTGGAATAGTTCAGACCATAATCCATTAGCTGATTTTTAATCTATAGAATTTGTGCACAACAATTTCCAGCTACAATATATTCAGCTTTAGTAGTTGATGTTGAGATTGAGTGCTGCTTTTTGCTGAACTAAGATACAAGCCTTCCTCCTAGAAATTGACAGCTTCCCGTTGTACTCTTTCTGTCAATCCTGCATCCTCCAAAGTCAGCATCAGAATATCCTAGCAATTCAAATCCAGACTCCTTTGGATACCAAAGTCCCAACTCTGTAGTGCCTTTGATATATCTCAAGATCCTTTTCACTGCAATGAGATGAGATTCCTTTGGGTCAGCTTGATATCTTGCACAAAGACATGTTGCAAACATTATGTCTGGCCTGCTTGTTGTCAGATACAGCAATGATCCAATCATTCCCCTGTAAGTCTTCAAATCAACTTTATTTCCATTCTTATCAGGGTCAATCTTGGTTGCAGTGGCCATAGGTGTCTTTGCTACTTTTGAGTCCTCCATATCAAATTTCTTGAGAAGTTCCTTGGCATATTTTGTCTGATGAATGTAGATTCCATCAGAGACTTGTTTAACTTGCAATCCCAAGAAGTAAGATAACTCACCCATCAAGCTCATTTGATATTTGCTTTGCATGAGTTTGGAGAACTTTTCACACAGTCTCGTGTCAGTGGATCCAAAAATAATATCATCAACATAAATTTGAACCAAAATCAGATGACCTTGGTGTTGTCTGAAGAACAATGTTTTGTCAATGATACCTCTCGAAAATTTGTTTTCTACCAGAAACTTTGACAGTGTATCATACCAAGCTCTAGGTGCTTGCTTCAGTCCATAAAGTGCTTTTTCCAGTTTATAAACATGATTTGGAAACTTTGAGCATTCAAATCTTGGAGGTTGTTGGACATACACCTCTTGCTCGAATTTTTCTCATTTAGAAAAGTACTTTTCACATCCATTTGATAGACTTTAAAATTTGAATGTGCTGTATAGGCTAAGAAAATTCTTATAGCCTCAAGTCTGGCTACTGGTGCAAAGGTCTCATCAAAGTCAATCCCTTCTTCTTGAAGATATCCTTTTGCAACCAGTCTTGCTTTGTTTCTTACAACAATGTCATCTTCATCCATCTTATTTCTGAATACCCACTTAGTACCTATTATGATCCTATCTTTGGGCTTAGGTACAAGCTTCCACACTTGATTCCTTTCAAATTGATTTAGCTCTTCCTGCATTGCCAAGATCCAGTCTGCATCTTGAATAGCTTCTTCAAACTTCTTTGGCTCAATTTGAGAAAGAAAGCAAGCATATAGGCATTCATTAGATGTTGCTTTTCTAGTCTGCACTCACTTGCTTGGGTCACCAATAATCAGATCTGCTATGTGACTTCTGGCCCATTTAGGATTGGAGATGTGTCTTGATGAGGTTGCTTGACTATCATCTCCTCCCCCTAAGCCTGTGCTCCCAGCTTCTAAAAACTCTCCCCCTGAATTAGTGGATAATTCAAGGTTCAAGTTATCCCCTGATGGTGCATGTCCTAATGAATGATCCCCTGATGGAGTATCCCCTAATCTGTTGTCCAGGAAATTGACTCTATCTGCTGAACGGGGTTCTTCATTGTTTGGATTGACATTAGGAATGGATTCTCCATTTGTCTGCACTCATCGGTTCATTCTCTTGATAATCAAAATCATCTTCATTTTCAAACCTGAGTTCTTCATGAAAACCAGGGTCTTCAAGCCCAGAAATCTCTTGATCATCAAAAGCTACATTTATAGACTCCATCACCACCTGAAGTCTTTTGTTGTAAACCCTGTAGGCCTTGAATGACAGAGAATAACCTAGGAAAATTGCTTCATCAGCTTTTAGATCAAATTTTCTTAAGTTCTCACCAAAATTCCTCAGAACAAAACATTTGCATCCAAAGACATGGAGGAACTTGATGCTTGGCTTTTTCCCTGTCATTAGCTTATATGGTGTCTTGTTGTGAGCCTTGTTGATTAGAGATCTATTCTGAGTAAAGTAAGTATTGGAAATTGCTTCAGCCCAAAAATAGGTGGGAATCTTTGCCTCTGCTAGCATTGACCTAGCAGCTTCTATCAGGGTTTAATTTTTCCTTTCCATTACACCATTCTATTGAGGAGTCCTTGGAGCAGAAAATGTATGATTTATGCCTTTCTCCACACAAAATCCCTCAACAGCTGCATTCTTGAATTCAGTTCCATTATCTGTTCTCAACATTCTAGCCACTGACCCTGATTCTGTTTCCACCTTCTTGACATGGTCAATAATTTGTTGAGATACTTCTGATTTAGATTGCTGAAACTTTACCCAAGTGTATCTGGTGTAGTCATCCACAATAACCATTGCAAATCTTTTCTTTGACACTGACATAATATTGACAGGGCCAAAGAGATCCATATGTAACAATTGAATTAGATCTTTGATCATGGTGGCTTCCTTGCTGACAAAGGATGATTTCCTTTGCTTCCCTTGTTGACATGCTGAACATAATCCTTCTTGGATAAACTCTATTTGGGGTAGTCGAGTTACCAACTCTCTCTTGACTAGATCATTAATTGACTTGAAGTTTAGGTGATAGAGCTTCTTGTACCATAGCCTGCTTTCATCAGGAGTTGCCTTGCTATAGAAACATGATTCTCCATTTATTGAATTAAAATCAACAACATAGAGATCTGCTTTTCTTATCCCTAACAAAACCAGCTTCCCATTACTTTCATTTTAGATTAGGCACTGATCTCCTTTGAAGGAAGTGATGAATCCTTTGTCACTTAGTTGACTTATGCTTAGCAAATTGTGCTTGAGCCCATCAACCAGTGCTACATTTTCAAATCAGACATTCCCGTTTGCTGCTTTGCCATAACCAAGAGTTAGTCCTTTACTGTTATCACCAAATGAAATTATTGGACCAGCCTTTTTTTGGAATTCTATGAGCAGGTCTTTGTTTCTTGTCATGTGCCTTGAGTAGCCACTGTCTAAAAACCAGATTTGACTGCTTTTGACCTTTCCCTGCACACAAGAAAACATTTAAATTATTTTTGGTACCCAATTGACTTTAGGTCCTCTTAGTTTAGTCACAGTAATAGGTAAAATGACTTTATCTTTATTGGTCACTTTTGGTTTTGGCAAATTTAAAACTTTCTCCTTTTTAGGAGCTTCAACATATGCTTTTGATTTCTCAACAGTTATTTTGCCTTTTTCCTTGGAGGAGCAGGCTTTAACAGTTGGTAAATCATCAGCATACAAAATTGTGCCAGTCAAAATTTGTGGTTTTACTTTGCATTGAAAAGATAAATGATTACAGTTACCACAATTCCAGCACACTTTTCTAGGGGCTTCATGAATGGAAGAATAATTGCTAGTTTTATTAACACCTAGCTTACCATTTCTATTCTTCTTGCTTTCCCCTGACTGGCCTTTTTCCCTTGACGGGCTACAACGGCCTGATGCACTCTTTCCCCCTGACGACTGTGTATCCACTGATGCACAGTCTAGTTCTTTCATAACTGGAGGTGCTTTCCCAGTGAGATGCCGAGAACTTGTAGAAGGGGGGTTGAATACAAGTTCTTTGAATACTATTCGAATTTCTTGTTCTTTAAGAAATTAAATTTTCTTGCGGAATATAAAGAACAAAAACTCAAATTAACTTATAAACAATTGCTATATTGATTTCACAATTGATTACAAATTCTAACAATCATAACAAATATGATCATCAGCTTCTTTTCTATTCTGTATAGGAAAAGATACAAAACTATGAAAAACCTATACAGCTTCAAATTACAATTCTCTATAAACCTAATTACAGCTTCTCTTTTTTTCCACCTAAAAAAAACTTAACTCTTAGTTTTTTTTTATTCTGAATCAAAACTGATTCAGCTTCCTTATTCGAATTAAATACAATCTTTCCTTTTTGATTAGGAAAAGATATCTGGCGAGTTTCCTTACCAGCTACGTCTTCAATAATATCTTGAACTTCGTGGAAGACATTCCTTTATAATTTGAACTTCGTATTTCTCAGGAATTAAATCTCGATTAGTTCCTGATGCTTCAACTCTAGTCTCTGATAACATCATTATTAGTTTCTGGTGCATTTAGTCCCTGATGACGTCAGCTTGTGTAGTCTCCGATAGAATTATTTAGTCTCTGACGCGTTAAGGCTTAGTCTCCGATGATGTCAGCTTAGTCTCTGATAGTTTTATCTTTAATCTCTGATGACGTACACTTTAGTCTCCGACTCCTTTAGACTTAATCTCTGATGACTTAAGTCTTAGTCTCCGATAGGCAAAACTAGTCTCCGACAGATAAAATCTTTTTAGTCTCTGACCAGTTCTCCTAGTCTCCGATAAGCCTTTTTGTAAACTCTAACGAATCAAATACACATCTTGACTTTCTGAAGCTTCGATCCTCCATTCCAGCAGTTACTTACAAATATGAAATAATTTTATCTCTTTACAAATAATGAATAAATTACAATCAAAGAGATAACTACTGGCTACAAAACTTCAGTGTTACTAATTAACACTTTCTATACATTTGTACTCTAAGTAATCTAAAGACAATCATCATCAAATGTTCTAAAACCTAACAATCTCCCCCTAATTATGAATATCAGAATGATAAGCATAATTTCAAGGTTGATGATGATGTCAAAACTCAACATTACAATTACTTAGAAAAAGAATAAAGAATTTCTAACTACAAATGTATTCTGAACTAAGATCTTTGATCTGTTGTTCAGCTTCCACCAAGACTGAGATGTAAATCCTATAAGTTTGGCTTCAAAAAAAATTACAGCTTATTTTTTTTTAACAAACAACTCCAACACAACAAGTTTACCTCATTTTTTTCTTTAACAACTCCAGCCTTTCTTTTCTGTTTTTCCTCAGCAGCTCCAGTTTGTCTATCAACAGCTTTTTCAGCACCAACTCAATTTCTTCTGTAGCATCCTTGAGCAAACTGATAAATCCTTCAATATGTCGTTCACTAACACTATTAATATCTCTATTGTAATCAAAGAAGACTTTCTCTCCATGAAAAGTCTTATACCACAATCCTAGAGGTTTAGGATTAGCTTTCGGCACAGTATCCACCTTATGCTTTACCTTCATCACCTTTTGAATCTGGCTTCGAAGTTTCATGTTGAGATCAGAAGTCTCAAGCACAACAGTCAGCAACCACTCCAGGTCTTCTTTCTTTTGTCCCTCAAAGGCTGGTTTTTCAAACTTCAGAGATTCTCCATCTTTCAAGAAAACATGGAGAAATTCTTTGTTATTTGTACTCTTTACCAGATTTATCTTCTTTGTGGTCTTCTTAAGGGCCTTGATGATTTCTTCTGTACTTGCCATTTCAACCTTGTAAGACTTCTTTGATGAAACCGTTTGTGGCTTTGTTGGTCCACTCACAGCCACCAAAGCAGTCTCAGTTGACCTTGGAGGATTTTGAGCAGTAGGCTTCTTGATATTTGCCCTGGTTACAGGTTTCTTTGCAGATTCCTGAACCAAGGGTTTCCTTTGTGATTTCTTCTCTGCCTCTTCCATCTCTTTATTTTTCTTTTTGGTTATGGCTGCTTTCTGTGCACTTGATCTCCTTGTGAAAATCTTCTTCTTCTTTGCCTCATCCTCTTCCCTTTTTGCAGCCATGTCTTCCTCCTCTTGAAGTTTTTAAGCCAATAGAGCATCAGCTTCTATCAATTTTTTCTTTTGAGGATAGACCAACTCCACTTTCCCATCCACTATCAGTTCAATTGGAGTGGGAAAGTTAGCTGTCTTCATGGCATCCCCTATTAGCTTAGGTTGTCCTAGTTGAACAGTGCTTTTCTGCTTTGAATCTTCAACCATAACCCCCTTTCCTTTGTCTTTGAATGTAGGGGCTTGTGCAGAGGAAGAAGGAGAAGCTTTTGTTGCTGCTTTTGTTGTTGCTGTTGTTGGAAGTTCTGTTGTTGTCGTAGCTGCTGCAAGATCAACATGTTTCTTTAAGATCCTGTCCATCATTGCTTGTAATTCAGCATCAAGGATAGGACCAGTCGTGTGTACAGGTACAGATTTGAATGGACCACTCTCCCCCTTTTTGACATCAGCATCTTTAGGTTTAGAGGGGATGGCCAGACTTGGAATTGCCTGCATAAGTAGCTGCTCAATTCTGTCTTGCTTTTGGATCAGGAGTTGGATGTTTGCTTCAAGGGCTTGAAGTCGACTGTTAGTCTTGGACTTGTCTTTGATAAGTGTATCAATGACAGTAATTGTCCTCCTTGGCAGGTGTCCTTCATAGCACCTTCTAATCTTTTCGGTCTCCAACTCCATCCTTTCCTCAATTTTCTTCACTGCACCATTAATGCTAGTAACCAAGAAGTGGTGAAACTTTGTGTGTTTCTTATCCACCTTGGTTACTTCTTCCATTATGTCTTGAATGGATGGTGCAGATGTAGTTGACCCTATATTGGTCACATAGTCCTGCCTTAATTGGGCGGCTGCATCCTCCAGAGTGTTGGCATAAGAGGCATCAAGCCATTCATCAACATTATGCTCTGGAGTTTCTTTAGGCACAGGTTCATCTGCAAGCCTTGTCTTTAATGCAGAGATATGATCTTGAGACTGTTGTAGACCATAAAGAGTTTCAAAATCTGCATTGGACATCTCAGAGATAATATGTAATGCTGCATCCCCTGTGCTTGTACTTTTCTCTAATTTTTCTATTTGGATATTGATGGAGGGAGCAGAAGAAACCAGAGCTTCTTGTGAGCTGGTTTCAACAAGTTGTAGAAATATACCTGCTAAAAATTTCTCTATTTTCTTTTGTTCAAGGATCTCATCCTTGTTCACACCCTCTCCTTTTGCCTTGGGTTGGGCACCCAGCTTCTTTATCTCTCCTTTTTCCAAGCTATCTAAAGCTTGACTCTCTTGTATTTGTATGGTCTCTCCTTTTTCCAGGTCAGGAGCCTGACTCTCACTAATTATTCTCACAACCTCACTCATATGGATGGTGTCACTCTGTCCTACAGATGTGGGGGTTTAAGAAGTGCTTGTGACAGCATGGATAGGGGGTTCCCTTTGTTTATCTTGGACTAGGGATCTATCCATGGAATCTGTGTGAGAACTTGTCTCGATTATTGGCTCCTCTTGGGAAAAATCAAGAGAATCAATCATTTGTATATGAAAAGAATCAAGAGTGGGAGAAAAAGGAGAAGAATGTACAGTTTGGAGTGTTGGTTGTTCCTCAGACTGAAAATTGAGGAACATCAAAAGAGGACCCTGTGTGTGCACTCCTTGTGTCACTCTTTTCTTTTATTTTTTCTCTTTGGGTTTCCTCTTGTTGATGAGCAAGAGGTTGTGCAGACTCTGTATAGGGTGTTCTTGGTTGGGAACTGTATTCAATGTCAACATCCTTTTGGGAGGATGGTGACAGTTCACTGTTTTTCCTTATAACCTCCAATGCTTTTTGAGAAGCACTAGATTGTTGTGGGCTTTTGGTTATAACTCTCTTCTTTCTCTGAAGTGGAACTTCAGCTTCTTGTTCTCCCTCATCCTCACTTGCTCCCTCAATTATTTTTCTTTTAATTGGGAGTTTTGTGATTGTCTTTGGTTTTACAACCACAATCTGTTGAGAGACTATGGAGGGGGCTATAGATAGTTGATGTGAAGTGGTTGGAGGATTAATGGGGTTTTGGCTTTCAATATCCTCAAAGAATTACAAAGAATAAAGATTTGAAAGCCTGTCAATGAGAATAGATCTCATGACAGGTGGGAAAAATAAAGGAACTATTACCTTTGCAGATTTATGCTTCACATATGTAAATATTCTTTTACTCTGCAAAACAGTTGGTAAAACTTGCATTCCAGTAATATCAAGGTTAGGAATTAGATATTTAACAATCATCATCAAAAACCTAGAATAATAAATTTTATTTTTATTGGTTTTAAGTTTTATCAAAAGATTTTGCAGAATTAAAAGCCTAATGTTAATATGCCTATCATACAACACACTAAAAGTGATTTGTTGTATGAGTGTAGTGATAGCATCATAGCCACTGCACTTAGTAGAAAATGCTTTTGTTATTATGTCAAAAAATAGTGACCACTCTTGCCTAAGATGGGGTCGTGTTATTGACCCAACAGAACTAATTTCAGCAGAATAACGCAAATTTTTAAACATAGAAACAATTTCGTCATCAGAAGCAAGTGAGTCATAGTTTTCATGAACAGGTAAATGTAAAGCATTATTTACAACAGTATGATCTATGGTATAGACATTATTATCATACCTGAAACTTACCACATGGGAGTCAGTTTTCTCACCCTGGATGGTAGCAGTGGACCAGACAGCCGTGATAACCTCAGCGGCTTGGATGGGGGCTTCATAAATGGCATACGAAAGATTGGAGTGTTGAAGGAAATCCACAAAGGGGTGGTACTGGGCTTCAAATACATGCTTATCAGCCACCCATGCATGGTTTGTCTTGATGATATCAAAGTCTCCAAACTTGAACATAACAGTTTTAGTGGCCATTTTCAGAGATCTGTGAACTTTTGAAGAAAACTTGAAAAAGGGTTAAATTGCAGAGTATTTGCAGAGAGAAAATAATTTCAGAACTTGAGTGTTTGTGATTGCAAAGATGTTTGAATTTTGTTTTATCAAATTGTATGAAACGTTTGCAATTCTTAAGGGTAGTGAACCGTTTTTGATCGTGGGAGGGATAACTACCATATTACCCTCGATCGGAGATTGCCCTAATCTCTGATAAGTTCACTTGTAAGAGACTAGAATAAAATTAGTCTCTAATAGTGTTGACTATCAGGGACTAGTTAGTCTCTGATAGTATTAACTATCGGGGACTGAGGTAGTCTCGAATAGTATTAACTATCGGGGACTAAGGTAGTCTCTGATAGTATTAACTATCGGGGATTAAGATAGTCTCTGATAGTTCAATTTCTAATTAAGTCGGGGACTAATTAAAAACAACTATCAGAGACTAAAAATAGTCTCTTACACACTCTCGCTCATATTATTCAATAATCAAACTTTTGCTTATTCATTTCTTCATATTTTTCCAGAATTAAAATTCTAGCTTCTAAAATTCTGTTTAATTAAAAACAGCTGCATTCTAGAAAGTAAATTCTAGCTTCTTACAACTAAACAACTTGTTTCAAATTTTTAATCAGTTTTTAGAGACATAATTCAACATACCTAATTCAGAAACTAATCTAGAAAAGGTAGATTCATCTAAAGGTTTTGTGAATATGTCTGCAAGTTGTTTATCAGTTGTTACCCAGTGTAATTCGATATTACCTTCACTTACATGTTCTCTTATGAAGTGATATCTAATATCTATGTGTTTTGTTCTTGAATGTTGCACTGGATTTTCTGTTATTGCTATGGCACTTGTATTATCACAATAAATAGGAATTTTGGATAATGACATACCATAGTCTAGGAGTTGATTCTTGATGCATAGGATTTGAGCACAACAACTCCCAGCTGCGATGTATTCAGACTTCTGCTGTTGAAGTAGAAACTGAATTTTGTTTCTTGCTGAACCAAGAAACAAGTCTGCCTCCAAGAAGTTGGCAGCTTCCACTTGTGCTTTTCCTTTCAAGCTTACACCCTGCATAATCAGCATCTGAATAACCAATTAGTTTAAAGTCAGATTCTTTGGGATACCATAATCCAAGATTTGGGGTACCTTTTAGATATCTGAGTATTCTTTTTACAGCAATCAAATGTGACTCTCTAGGGTCAGCTTGAAATCTAGCACATAAACATGTAGCAAACATTATATCAGGTCTACTTGCAGTTAAATATAAAAGAGAGCCTATCATTCCTCTATACCTAGTAATATCAATTTTCTTTCCTTTTAAATCCTTATCTAGTTTAGTGGATGTAGGCATGGGTATTTTTGCAGGTGCACAATGAAGTAAATCATATTTTCTCAATAAGTCTTTGATATATTTAGACTGACTGATAAATATTCCATCAGTTGATTGTTTTGTCTGCAAACCTAAGAAAAATGTTAATTCTCCCATCATACTCATTTCATATCTAGATTGCATAAGTTTTGAAAATTTTTTACAGAGATTTTCATTTATAGACCCAAATATAATATCATTTACATATATTTGCACCAAAATAATGTCAGAGCCTTGCTTTCTATAAAATAATGTTTTGTCTATGATACCTCTAACAAATTTATTTTCAAGTAAAAATTGAGATAGAGTATCATACCAGGCTCTTGGTGCTTGTTTTAAGCCATAAAGTGCTTTGTCTAATCTATAGACATGATTTGGGAATTTGGAGTCTACAAAACCTGGGGGTTGGCAAACATAGACTTCCTCTTCCAATTTACCATTTAAGAAAGCACTTTTGACATCCATCTGGTACACCTTGAAGTTCTTGTAGGCTCCATATGCCAAGAAGATTCTTATCGCTTCAAGTCTTACTACTGGTGCAAAAGTCTCATCATAGTCTATTCCTTCTTCTTGAGAATATCCTTTTGCAACCAGTCTTGCTTTGTTCCTTGTAATTGTACCAGCTTCATCCAATTTGTTTCTGAAGACCCATTTGACACCAATAATTGATCTATTCTTTGGTTTGGGTACCAGTCTCCAGACTTTATTTCGAGTGAATTGGTTTAATTCTTCTTGCATGGCAATTATCCAGTCAGGATCTTGAAGTGCTTCCTCAATTTTCTTTGGCTCAATCTTTGAAAGAAAACTGAGATATAAACATTCATTTTGAGTTGCACTTCTAGTCTTGACTCCATCCTCTAAACTTCCAATTATCAAAACTGGCGTGTGGTCTCTCAACCATGGAATTGCACGTGGCAGATTTGACCTTGAAGTTGAGGCTTCATTGTCTAGATTGGTGTTATTCAATCTAGCTTCATGATCAGAGACTGCTCCCCCTAAACCATTGACTCCTTCATTATTCGCTCCCCCTGAGCTGTTTATCTCTATAGTCTCCGGTGTCAATATAGTTTTTGATTGTGCATCAGTGACTCTAGTCTCTGGTGAAACATTAGTCTCTGATGGAATACTAATGTCACCAGTTTCTTGAGTTTCATCTAATACTTTATTATCTGATAAAGTATTAGTTCTTGGCACTTTATGCACAACCGTTAGCTCCCCCTCAATTAAGTAGGGATCAGTGCTATCTTGGGGTTGTTCAGTAGTCTCTGATGGATATTCCCATGCATCCAATTCATTCTCAAAACTGAGATGTTCATGCAATCCTTGTCCAATCATTCTTGGAATCTTTTTATCATCAAACACAACTTGTATTGATTCCACAATGACTTTTGTTCTTAGATTATATACTCTGTATGCTTTACTTAACAGAAAATAATCTAAAAAGATTGCTTCATCAGATTTATTGTCAAACTTTCCTCTTGACTCTGATGATTTTCTCAATACAAAGCATTTACAACCAAATACATGTAAGAATTTGAGAGATGGTTTTCTCCCAGTCATTAACTCGTAAGGTGTTTTATTGTATGCTTTGTTAATCAAGGATCTATTCTATGTAAAGCAAGCAGTGCTTATAGCTTCCTCCCAAAAATATGTGGGAAGTTTAGCCTCTTGTAACATAGTCCTTACTGCTTCAATAAGGGTTCTATTTTTCCTCTCAACAACTCCATTTTGTTGAGGTGTTCTTGGAGCTGAGAATTGATGAGTTATTCCTTTTTCAGTGCATAATTCAAGTACTTGAGAATTCTTGAATTCTGTTCCTCTATCGCTCCTTATAACCTTTACTGTTTTTCCTGACTCAGTTTCTATCTTTTTGATATGATCAATTATCAACTGAGTACCTTCATCAAGAGGTATTTTACCCAAGTATACCTCGTGTGATCATCCACAATAACCAGTGCATATCTATTTCTTAAGATAGACATCACATTCACTTGACCAAACAAATCCACGTGTAACAATTGTAGTGGATCAGTGATTGATGTTGCTGGTTTACTTTTGAATGATACACTCTTTTGTTTCCCTTTCTGGCATGCATCACATAATCCTTCTTGTTTAAATTCTAATTGTGGAATGCCAGCTACCAAATCCTTCCTCACAAGCTTGTTGATATTCTTAAAATTCAAGTAAGAAAGCTTCTTGTGCCAAAGCCAACTTTCCTCAGTTGAAGCTTTGCTATAGAGACATGTGATTTGATCGATAAAAGAAATAAGATTTGCAACATACAAATTTCCTTTTCTTTTTCCAGTCAATATCACATTCCTAGATTCCTCGTCACACACCTGGCATAAATCTTCTTTAAAGGTGATATGGAATCCTTTATCACATAGTTGACTCATACTAAGTAAGTTGTGCTTTAAGCCGTCAACCAGTGCTACTTCTGTGAAGATGACATCTCCATGTTCAACATTGCCAAATCCCCTTGTATGGCCTTTGCTGTCATCTCCAAAAGTGACTTTTGGGCCACTTTTCTCTTCAAATTGTTTTAACAAGGTCTTATCTCCGGTCATGTGCCTTGAACAGCCACTGTCCAAGTACCATGATTTCTTCTTTTTGCCCTGCACAGTAGAGAGTAACTAGTTTGAGATTTTTGGGACCCAGATTTTCTAGGGTCCTTTCTCACTAGTTGTAGACTCAAGACTTGACTCAGATTGAGTTGATTGTCTTTTAACAGTTTTAACTTTAATAGGACAATCATTAGTCGCTACTTGTTTGTGAGAGACTGCCAAACTTAGAATTTTCAGTTTTAATGCAAAGATGTTCTAACCTTTTTACTGGTGATTTATCTTTTATTCTCTTTGAAGGTGCAGTCTCAATTATAGGAATTTTATTTTTGCTCCTACAGTTTACAGCTATGTGGTTGGGGTTACCACATACATGACATGTCTTTCTAGGAGCATCATGCATTCTAGCATAGTTTGTATGTTTATTAATGCCTATCTTTCCATTCCTATTTTTATTCTTTCTGCTTAACTCCACAAATTTTTCAGCCTTTTTGTCTGGAAGAGTTTTCAGTCTTTTATTTAATTGTGTCTTTGTCATGAACCCAATATTTAATCTTTTCGTTTCACTCTTATCAACAACATTCGTTGTCTTTTGATCAATTTCTGTTTTTGCAGTGATTTGTTGATCTTGAGTGTTAATGAATTTAGGTTCAATAACAGAAGAGACAAAATTAATTCTTTTAAAATTTGGCTTACTAATTGAGGAGTTCGCAGCTTCAAGTAGATCATTTAAATATGAACTTTTGTCTAGATTTTCATCATAACCTAGTCCAGATTTTTGACCTATTGTTTGACACTCTACCAAGTCAGTTATTTTTTTAGAGGAAGTGTTCCATTATTTAATCTTAGCTTGAGCAATTTCAAGTTGCTCTACTAAGTAATATTCCCTCTTTTTCAAAGCATCAATCATGTGATGAGCCTTGTTTAAATCAAACTTGATAGTATCAAATTGTGCCAATCTCTCTTCAAGAAACTTGTTTCTTTTCAAGAGATTGTCACGTGATTCTTTTACATTGGTATGTTCAATAGTTAATGATTTAAAACTGACATGCAAATCAGACATATCTTTTTGCATGCTTTCAATGCTAGATGTATCAAGTAAATTAAGAACGTTAAAATTCTGATTTGCATCACATACCTTTGTAAAATCACTTGACTCGTCACTACGAGCCATTAGGGCAAAGTTGACAACTTCTTCATCAGAGTCGCTGTCAATCCAATCTTTTCCCTCAGTTATCAAGGCTTTGCTCTTGGATTTAGCTTTCTTGTCAGCAAAGTCTTTCCTTGATTTTTCATCCTTAGATCTATCACTAGATCTAGGCTTCCTGCACTCATTGGCAAAGTGCCCTAACCCATCACAGTTGTAGCATCTTATCTTTTTTAAGTCGAAGGTGACTTTTTTACTTTCACGTTTTGGGTTAGGCTTCCTTGACGATTTTCTTCCTTTCCTGCTTACTCTAAATTTTTTGAACTGTTTGACCATAAATGCCATGAATTCCTCCATGTCATCATCAGAATCCAGCTCATCTTCCTGATCAGTCGAGCTAGCACTGAAAGATTCATCATCAAGCTTCTCTTGAGACTTGCTTGTCTCAACCATCAACGCCGCTCCTTTATCCCTGCCATGCATGCATTGTCGTTGCTCTACTTCAAGTTCATATGTCTTTAAATTCCCGTAGAGCCTGTCCAGTGTGAGTATGTCCAAGTCATGAGCCTCTCTTATGGCCGTTGTTTTTGGATTCCAACTTGGAGGAAGAGATCTCATGAACTTGGTATTGACATCCTCATTATCATAGGACTTTCCAAGTATTTTCAAATCATTGAGAAAAGTGTTGAACCTATCATAAATTGATGTAATTGGTTCATCAGGCTTTGCTTGAAAGAACTCATATTGTTGTGTCAACAATGACCTTTTGTTCTTTCGGACTTGGTCAATTCCTTCACACAGGACTTTGATGGTGTCCCAAATTTGCTTCGATGTAGTGCAATTTATGATGCTTATGAACATATTTTTATCAATTCCATTATAAAGTATGTTCATCACCTTATCATCCTTTAACACTTACAACTTGTCTTCGTTTGTATAATCACATTCTAGAGCAAGTTCAAAGTGTTCTGCAACAACAAATCCATCGACAATTTTAGCAGGAATAAATTTCCTGGGTAGATAGGGACCCTTTTCAATCCTAACAATATAATCTGGATTTGTTGCTCTCAAGTGCATGTACATCTTTTCCTTCCACATTGGATATTCTTCTCATTTAAGAATAGGGATTCTAGTACCACCATCACGACTTCCCGCATACGCCATTATGCTAGAGCTGCTTGCTTCATCATTGGCCATCTCTTGAAACGTATTAATTGACTAAATTCAATTACAGGCTCTGATACCAATTGTTTTCCCAGTGAGATGCCGAGAACTTGTAGAAGGGGGGTTGAATACAAGTTCTTTGAATACTATTCGAATTTCTTGTTCTTTAAGAAATTAAACTTTCTTGCGGAATATAAAGAACAAAAACTCAAATTAACTTATAAACAATTGCTATATTGATTTCACAATTGATTACAAATTCTAACAATCATAACAAATATGATCATTAGCTTCTTTTCTATTTTGTATAGGAAAAGATACAAAACTATGAAAAACCTATACCGCTTCAAATTACAATTCTCTGTAAACCTAATTACAGTTTCTCTTTTTTTCTACCTAAAAAAAACTTAACTCTTAGTTTTTTTTTTATTCTAAATCAAAACTGATTCAGCTTCCTTATTCAAATTAAATACAATCTTTCCTTTTTGATTAGGAAAAGATATCTGGTGAGTTTCCTTACCAGCTACGTCTTCAATAATATCTTGAACTTCGTGGAAGACATTCCTTTATAATTCGAACTTCGTATTTCTCAGGATATGCTTTTCCCTTCTTGGAAAACAGTCCTTTCCCTCTGCTATATATGCTTTTCCCTTCTTGTTTGCATTAAGAAGGTCAAAATATTTCTTCTTGTAGTCCACAACAGCTTCTTTGTTTCTGGATTCACCATCTTTTGTGGCCTTGCGGCACTCGTTTGCAAAGTGGCCTAGCTCATTGCATTTGTAGCACTTTATTCTTGATTTGTCAATAAAGTTTTTCGTGCTACTGGGTTTCCTTGCTGAAAATCTTTTAGATCCCGAAGGCTTTTGGAATTTCAGCTTGGAAAACCGTTTTGCAAGAAAGGCCATGGTTTCATCCAGCTCTTCTAACTCTTCCGGAGTATATTCTTCCTCCTTGAAGTCAGCTTCTTTGTCCCCTTCGATGTCAACATCTTCTAGTTGCTGCTTCATCAAGACACTTGGTCTTGCTTCTTGTTTGTCCTTCGTGGCAGCCATCAGGCCTACAGATTTAAGCTTTCTGGTATCCCCTGACATTTCAGATCTTTGTTGAACCACTAGTTCATATGTCTTGAGAGTGCCATACAGCCTATCTAAGTCTAGAAGATTCATGTCCTTGGATTCCCTGATGGTTGTTGTCTTAGGATCCCATGATATGGGAAGGGCTCTCATGAACTTTCTGTTCACATCCTTGTTAGCATATGCCTTCCCATATAATCTCAGGTCATATACCAACATGTTAAATCTGTCGAACATTTCAGTGAGTGTTTCACCATTCTTCATTGTGAACCACTTATACTGTTGTGTCAACAGCTGCAACTTATTTTCCCTCATTTCCTCAGTACCATCACAAAGGATTTGTATGGTATCCCATATAGATTTAGACGTGGTAAGATTCATGATACTATTCAGCATATCATCGTCTAAACCATCATATAGGATCCCAGTTACTTTAAGATCCTTTTTCACCTTTTCTCTTTCCTCTATCGTCATTTCGTCAATTGTCTTTGGGACAAGCTTTTCAGGAATACTGACTCCATTAACGACTTCTATAGGAATGAGCTTCTTGGGAACGTGAGATCCTTCTTCTAGAATCTGCAAATATTCATCATCAATAGCTCTAAGATGAACTATCATTCTTTGTCTCTAGAAGAAGTATTTGCCCCTTTCCAACATGGGAACTTTACTGTTTCCAGCTTTGCTGGCCATAGATAATGATCGTTTTTAGCAAGTGAAATCTGCTAAGAGGCTCTGATACCAATTGTTAGTGCAATATAAGCACAAGTGTTTGTAGAAGGGGGAGGGGGGATGAATACAAGCACCTTAAACTTTTCGCTCTTTTAAACTTAAAAGTGCTTATTGGAAAACAGTTGAAACAAATAGAAAAACTATAAGAAATGAACACACAAATTCAAGTTAAAATAGTTATATTAAAACTTGGGGTTTTTCTGGAGATTTGTATAATCACAAATGTGATTTACAGCTACAAATTCTGTGTTTAAATACACCGCTTCTCACACTCACTAGCTTCTAACTTTCTTTGAAATATTTCTCGCAAAATCTATTACAAAGCTTCTCTCTAATGTTTGTGTGCTTCGGTGTTTGTTTGATCTTATCGATATGTAAATCTATCGCTTCTGATTTCCTATGTAATGAGAACTGCTTTGCTTATATGTTAAATCAGTGGGTTGAAATCACATGCTTAAGACGTGCTGCTTTTCTCAACTTAGCCGCAAGTATGTCACATCGTTACTTTATGTGTCAGACTGCTGCATGCTTTGTTGCTACTTTTCTTCCCCTGATCTGTGTGCATTTAATGCGTGAGAGTTCTTATTGGACCAAAACAAACTTCAAGAAATATCTTTCCAGTTAATATCTCTTGCTTCTGTAACACGTTACGTTGATTTCCGTGTAAGTACTAATGACGGGTGCATGCTGTCATAACGATCCACTGACTGCCAGCCCTGATGGACTTTTATCAGTGCTTCTGGATCCCCTGATGCTTATTGACTGGATCAGGGCTTCAACCTTCACTTGAGTTTCACTCAGTGCTTCTTGATCCTGATGGTTATGACTGACGACATACACTGATGGCTTCCACTGATGCCATGATGGTCATTCCCCCTGACGGGTTGGTCTGCCTTCGTCATCCCCTGATGGATCCCCCTGATAGGTTCCTCTGACGAGTTCTCCCTAATAGGTTCCCCTTGATCGGTCCCCTTGATGGGTTCCCCCTGATGGAACTTAATCAACGTAACTTTGTTTAGAATTTCTGATGTGCGGAATACTTTGACTGTTTACAAGTAGCATTAGACATTCTTCTTCACTTTGTCAAGTCCTTTGATTGTTTTTGTTTTCTGACTTATCTTGTGAAGAGATCGACCATCCACTGATTAATAAGATTATTATCAGTGGATGCAAAACATGTGCTTATCTTAAGGTTTATAAAATACCTCAAGTATTTACAGTTGCACAATTTATTACATAATCATCATCATCATCATTTATCTCTAATAGTATGCCTTGCTTGACAGAGAATAACCTAAGAAGATTGCCTCATCAGACTTGTTGTCAAATTTTCCTCTTGTCTCTGATGAATCTCTCAATACAAAGCACTTACAACCAAACACATGTAAAATCTTGAGAGTTGGTTTTCTCCCAGTCATCAATTCATAAGGTGTTTTGTTGTATGCTTTGTTTATCAATGATCTGTTCTGTGTAAAGCAAGCCGTGCTAATAGCTTCTTCCCAAAAATATGTAGGAAGCTTTGCCTCTTGTAACATGGTCCTTGCTGCTTCAATAAGGGTTCTGTTTTTCCTCTCAACAACTTCATTTTGTTGAGGGGTTCTTGGAGCTGAGAATTGATGAGATATTCCTTTTTCAGTGCATAAATCAATAACTTGGGAATTCTTGAATTCTGTTCCTCTATCACTCCTTATCATCCTTACTGTTTTTCCTGACTCAGTTTCTATCTTCTTGACATGATCAATTATCAACTGAGCAGTTTCATCTTTTTTATGGAGGTATTTTACCCAAGTATACCTCGTGTGATCATCCACAATAACCAAAGCATATCTATTTCTTAAGATTGACATCACATTCACTTGACCAAATAAATCCATGTGTAGCAATTGTAAAGGGTCAGTGATTGATGTGGCTGGTTTGCTCTTGAATGACACACTTCTTTGTTTCCCTTTCTGGCATGAATCACACAATCCATCTTGTGTAAACTCTAGTTGTGGAATGCCTGCTACCATTCCTTTTCTCACCAGTTTGTTGATGTTCTTGAAATTTTTTGACAAAGCCAACTTTCATCAGTTGAGGCTTTGCTGTAGAGACATGCGATTTGATCAGAGGAAGAGATGAGGTTTGCAATATACAAATTTCCTTTTCTTTTCCCTGTCAATATCACATTATCAGATTCTTTGTCACACACCAAGCATTGATCTTCTTTGAAGGTGACATCGAATCCCTTATCACATAGTTGACTCACACTTAGTAGATTGTGCTTTAAGCCATCAACTAGTGATATTTCAATGTAGATGACATTTCCATGTTCAACACTGCCATAACCCTTAGTATGGCCTTTGCTGTCATCTCCAAAAGTGACTTTTGGGCCACTTTTTTCTTCATACTGTTTTAGCAGGGACTTGTCTCCAGTCATGTGCCTTGAACAGCCACTGTCCAAGTACCATGTTTTCTTCTTTTTGCCCTGCACAGTAAAGAGTAACTAGTTAGAAATTTTTGGGACTCAAACTTTCTTGGGTCCTTTCTCACTAGTTGTAGAATCAAGACTTGACTCAGATTGAGTTGATTGTCTTTTAGCATTTTTGACTTTAATTGGACAATCACTAGTCTTGCTACCTTTTTGTGAGAGACTACCAAGCTTAGAGTTTTCATAGTTAATGCAAAGATGATTTGACCTTTTTACAGGTGATTTATCTTTTCTTATCTTTGAAGGTGTAGTCTTTATTATAGGAATTTTATTTTTACTCCTACAGTGCATAGCTATGTGATTTGGATTACCACATATATGACATGTCTTTCTAAGAGCATAAGGCATTCTAGCATAATTTGTATATTTATTAATGCCTATTTTTCCATTCCTATTTCTCTTATTTCTGCTGGACTCCACTAACTTTTCAACCTTTTTGACAGGAAAATTTTCCAATCATGAACCCAATGTTTAATCTTTTATTTTCACTCTTATCAACAATATTCACTGTCTTTTGATCAATTTTTGATTTTGTAGTGACTTGTTGATATGGAGTGTTAATAAATTTGGTTTCATTGATAGGAGAGAATTAATTTTTTTCAAAACATTTGGCTTACTAGTAGAGGAGTTAGCAGCTTCAAGTAGATCATCTAAATCTGAACTATTGTCTAGATATGCATCATAACCTAGTCCAGATTTTTTACCTATCATTTGACATTATACCAAGTTTGTCAACTTTTTAGAGAAAGAATTCCATTGTTTAATCTTAGCATGAGCATTTTCAAGTTGCTTTACTAAGTAACTTTCCCTCTTTTTCAAAGCATTAATCATGTGATGAGCTTTGTCAAGATCAGACTTAATAGTGTTAAATTGTACCAATCTCTCTTCAAGAAATTTATTTCTTTTCAACAGATGGTTATGTGATTCTTTAACACTGGCATGTTCAATAGTTAATGACCTAAAACTAACATGCAAATCAGACATATCTTTTTGTATGCTTTCAATACTAGATATATGTGAGAACCTAAAAAAATTTTAAATGCATTCTATAATAAGAAATAATTTATTGTGTGTTATTATATTTTTGCATGGAGGTTAGTCTTTTTAAATATGAATGATAAATTCATATCTACAATGAAAATTTTTATGATGATGTGATATCCATGATGATGAGGATAAGTTCCTTAAAAAGGTATCAAAAAGGGGACTAGCAAATCCCATATAAGATTATATTAAACAACATGGAGGAAGAGGAGAGGGTTACGTAAGATTAGTGATTACGTGTTTGATTAAGAACTGTATAGATGGCTAAGTCTTCATGCATGTAGGACAACAACTGTTTGCTGTCAAGAAGTCATGATGAATAGTCGTTTTACCGTCCAAATTAACCAACCATTTTATTCCAATGCTTAACCTTAGCTTACTGCTTTTAAACTCTATAAATACCTCATTTGAAATGAAATTTTAACTCCTTTACCAAAACTTCTCTGTTAAGAGTTTCGTTTAAACTTATCATCTCCATAAATTTCCAAGTTCTTCTTTCGGAAAAATTATTCTTAGACCAACTTTGATTTCACCCTTAAGAACGAAGAGGAAAGAACTTGGTACCCTACTCAGTTTCTTTCGTGCATAGCATCAAAGATTTATGCTAAGTTCTTATTCTTTCGCATCTTCATAAGACATCATAGGCTGAGTTTGAGCATGATAGGTCTTCCATCGTAGCAGAAGCAAGCTTTAATGTTAATCTCTAATGAGATGTTGTTAATATCTGATGAGATGCTGTTAATCTCTGATGAGATGTTGTTAATCTCTGATGAGATGTTGTTAATCTCTGATGAGATGTTATTTAGTCTCCAACAGTGTTGATGTTAGTCACTGATGACGTCATCATTAGTCTCTGACAGTGTTGATGTTAGTCTCTGATGACGTCATCAGTCTCTGATGAGAAGTTAGTCTCCGATGACGTCACCCTTAGTCTCTGATAGGGTTAAGATGATGTTATCAGTCCCTGGTGAACTATTTAGTCTCCGATGACGTCAGCCTTAGTCTCCGATGAGTTAAGATGACGTCATCAGTCCCTGAATAGTTGTTAGTCTCTGGTGACGTCATTCCTTAGTTTCCGATAGGCTAAGTTCAGTTCTTGATGACGTCATCCATAGTTTCTGATGAAGGAAATTCCGTAGTCTCTGATGAAGGAGATTTCTTAGTCTCCGATAGAGGAAATTCCTAGTCTCTGATGGCTAAAGATATCAGTCCCTGACGAGTTTGTCAATGAGAAAAGTATTCCTCGATGCATAGTTTGTCATCAAGGCTATAAAACATTATTTTCTTAAAATTATTTTATGATGTTATCATGCCAGATTTAAGATAGTAAAAGTCTAAGGACATCACATACATATTTTCTTTCATAAATTCTCATTAAGGTATTAAAATATTACTTGCATAATTTACAGAATCTCTCTCTCACAAGTAAATTGATTTGAATTTTGTGCAAAGGACTGAGGCAAGTATATTCTTACTCTTATGCTTATTTCAGTTAAGCGCATGATCAATTGATTCGACATGCGTACAAAATTATGATTTTTTTATATTTAAATTTCCTTGTGAAACAGAATGCTATGCCTTAATTTCCGCTAGCATGATATGAATAAAAGAGCATGGATATAAAGAAGCTTTGCTCTTTCAGCTATTTTTCAATATTATATCTGTGCAATAAGTGAGAATGCTATGTTCCTTATATGGTTATGCCACATGGATGGTTAGAGGAAAGGAAAGGTGCTGATTTGTTCTTCACCTGACCTAGAGGAATTTTATGTGACTACGTACGTTCACACAAGGAGGGATCATGCGGACACAGTTAGGCCAGCTGTATACCGTATGGTTAGCAAATCGAACGGGTTTAGCCCCCGATGGATATTTTTACTTCAAGGAAGTTATGTTTTGTTTTAAGAAGGATTACACAATTTTTTATCATCAGTAATCCTAAAGATTCCTTAAAGATTTATGAGGCATTAGTATTGATTCACCAAGCCTCATAGCAGAATTGAATTCTTTGAAACATTCCAGATTTGCTTTCCCAAATTGTTTATATACTTGTTGGGCGTGAACCGCTCATTCTTGTTGAATTTTAATGTCTTGCAGGGCAAAATATTAAGGCTGAGCCCTCTGACAAGGGAAAGGCAAAGATGATCGGTTACTGAGTTTAGCTAAACCTTTGTAGTACCGATAAGGAAGGAAGGAAGGAAGATGATCTGAAAAGTGATGTTTTGTATTATAGTATAGAGACAGAATAGCTTCCGCTGAAGATGTAATATCTTGGGTTGTAATAACTCTTTAATATTGTTTTTTTCCAGTATTTATTATACGAATAGATGTGTGGTTATCTTTTCCTTCTTTTGACGAAACCTTGATCCAGTGAGGGATTTTGGGGTCGTCACAGTTGGTATCAGAGCCCAGTTACGGCCAGAAGTGATTCGTAAGGAAACACTGCCCGTAAACCACATCCAGTAGTAGGGAGTATTGCGGTATGTCCCAAAATTACTCCAGTAGAGGAATTTAAGAATTTGATGCTAGAATTGAAGTACTAGGATAGGTTAATGGGCCAAAGGATTAAGACTTATGTTGGACATTAAGGTTGTTGAACACCTTAAGGGTAGAAACTGTTAAGGGAAGATAAGATTGAAATGCAGGCACCACCTCATAGATATATTGCTGCATGCATTGTTTATTAAGAAATTCAGACTTATTGACTTGGAATAAATCTCTCAGTTTATAACTTTTCCTCTGAAGAGGGAGAGGAGCCTAGTATGGAGTTTCCACTATTCACTTCTACATCATTGGACGAACATCCACCATCACCAGTATACGAGGGCCCCAGCCCTGCCATGAAGCCAATGCAGGAGGCCGGACCTTCCATTGTTCGCCGTAGGCCGCGCATTCGCCACACAGCATGGAAAAACACAATACGCCAATGTTCTGACCGCGACCATATTGTGACACAAAATATTCCTCGGATGAAATGTGATACTCCAAGGCCTGCTTCATCCCCACCACAGGCAGCAGTGCCATCCCATGACGAGATGGTATGTAGTTACGACACAGAAGTTCACTATCGTTTGGCAGCTCATACCATGACAGTTCACGACAGGCTGCCACTATTACTAGGTTTCTCACAACAGCGTCAGCATGGCAATCCTCTTTTTGGTTGACTCAGAGCTTGTACCATCGGCTGGCATTAGAGATGCATGCACAGATGGTAGCAGCAGCAGCAGCTAATCCCACGGTGACGCATTTGGAGCAAATGAGCAACCACTGTGCGCGCCGCATCGAGGAGACACGTATACAGTCTCGACATTGGGAAAGGGAGGCGGAACGTGAAGAATCTTTGGACACGGAAGATGAGGAGGATTAGTTATAGAAGTGGATGTAAAATTTAGACGGAGGTTATTTTGTGTGTATTTTGAACTCTGTTTGGGATAGTTACGACTATCTCAGATGCATTCAAATGTATTTTGACCTATGTGTGGCTTGTTTTAAGAATGTTAGAGAACGATGTTTATGACAGTTTTCTATGTACATGAATTATAGATATTTTGACATATCTAAATGTTATGTGTTGTTTAATACTCTTCACCTTATTGAGTTATAAATTCTTGAGCTATATAAAAAAATGGAATGTTTCGTGAAGGATGTTTAACTCCTTACGTATACTATACTAGATTATGGTCAGAGGAAGGAGACCAGGAAGACCCGGGAGAAGTAATCTCCATAACAACTTGTCAAGGTCTGAAAATCTGGAATGTTTAGAAAGAGAAAACCAAGCTGATAATGCTGACAAAGTGGTTGTAGAGGATGACAGCTCAGAGGAGGTAGTTGGGATGAATCGCAATACCCCACATGTTCCACCACCGACCCCTGTTAATGACAACGATTATGCCAACAACAATGCTATAGGGAATGCAAATGACAACCCGCTAGCTCAATTTCTTCAGATTATTCGTGAAGCTGTAGCCGTGAATCAGCCAGCACCGCCACCACCTCAAGCCCCAAGGCCTGTTACCCGTGGGCTATGTATCCGAGAGTTCACTGGCATCAATCCGCCAACTTTTGATGGAAAGGGAGGACCTACTGTAGCACAATATTGGTTGGAAGAGATTGAAAAAGCTTTCGACTTAGTAGACGTGCCAGAAGTTTGCAAAACTAAGTATGCAGTTTAATGCTGAAAGAGGAAGCCAATCACTGGTGGAAAGGTGCCAAGAGAATGGAGTTAACAAAAAGGGAAGCTACAAGGGACACAAACATCGTAATAACCTGGGAACTGTTCACCCAAAGGTTCAGGGAGAAATTTTACCCCCCTAGTGTCTCTAATGCGATGGAACTAAGGTTCCTAAATTTGAAGCAAGGGTCCATGACAGTGGACGAGTATGAGGTAAAGTTTAATGAACTGATGAGGTATGCTCCTCACCAGGTAAGCAATGAAGAGAGAAAGGCCCGAAGATTCGAGCAAGGATTGAATCCTTGGATTTTGAGGCAGGTAGCAATTTTTCAACTAGGAAACTTTGATGCAGTTGTGGAGAAAGCAAGAATTGCGGAATGGAGTAACAAGACAGTATATGATTTCAATCGGGAAAATAAGAAGGGAGATAGGAGGAAGGGAGATGATAAGGGAAGCCATCAGAACCTTGGTGGTGTAAGTGTAAAGAAGGAAGAGAGAAGCAATAACAATATTAATCTGAGCAATAGTGGAAAGAGGAAGTGGAGGGAGCAATCATCTGATGTCATTACAAGGAGGGCTACTGTGTGTGCAAACTGTGGAAAGAACCATGGCACAACCCCATGCTTGAAAGGGAAGGATGTTTGCTTCAAGTGTCGCCAACCGGGGCACTTTTCCTCAAATTGTCCGACTTTGAACTCCACCGCTGCCCCGCTCCAAGGAAGACCACAACAACCTCAGCAAAATAACAGACCTCGGGCCGCAGTAAGGACATGTTTCACGTGCGGAATGGAAGGACACATCTCCCCCAATTTCTCTCAAAGGAAAGGTGGCAAACCAATGCTGACGGGAGCCAACACTATACCGGTACGCCCACAAGCAAGGACTTACAATATGACCGTGCAAGATGTTATGGCTTCCGATGATGTTGTTACAGGTACACTTATAGTGAACTCCTTACATGCTCATATGTTGTTTGATTCGGGTGCTACTCGAAGTTTTATATCTGAATGGTTAGCTAGGAACATGTTAACTCGGCCTGAACTACTATCGAAACCTTTAGATGTAGTAGTTGCCAATCGTGAGGTGATAAACATTTCTCACATTTACCTTAACTGTACTTTGAAGATAGATCAACATGAGTTTCTTACTGATCTTATTCCTTTTCCTTTGGGAGAATTCGACATAATATTGGGAATGGATTGGTTATTCAAATATCAGATCAATATTGACTGTAAGAAGAAGAAAGTTGTCTTACGATCTTCCCAGAAGGTGAAGGTTTGGTTCCATGGCACTAAAATAGAGAAATCCTCGCCATTCTTGACCATGACTCAGACAAAGAAAATGATTCGCAAAGGTTGCGAAGTCTTCTTAGCTTATGTGCACGATGTCAACAAGAATGAAAGTAAGATCGAGGATGTTCTTGTGGTAAGGGAGTTTGTAGACGTATTTCCAGAAGAGTTGCCTGGACTACCCCCAGATAGAGAAGTGGATTTTGAAATTAACTTGATCCCCGGTACCGCGCCAATATCCAAGGCCCCATATCGAATGACATCGTTCGAATTAAAGGAGCTGATGATACAGTTGCAAGAACTCTTAGAACGAGGATTGATCAAACCAAGTGTTTCACCATGGGGAGCACCAGTGTTATTTGTTCGAAAGAAAGATGGATCGATGAGACTTTGCATTGATTATCGGAAACTGAATAAGGTCACGATCAAGAATAAGTACCCCCTGCCAAGGATAGGCGATCTTTTTGATCAACTTAAAGGAGGAAGGTACTTCTCTAAAATTGATCTATGCTCAGGGTACCACCAATTGAAGATCAAAGAAGGGGACATATCAAAGACAGCATTTCGAACTCGCTATGGTCACTATGAGGTCTTGGTAATGCCATTTGGACTAACAAATGCACCCGCAACCTTCATGGACTTAATGAATCGTATATTCAAGTCATTCTTGGATAAGTTCATTATCATTTTCATTGATGATATTCTTATCTATTCAAAGACGGCAAAAGAGCATGAGGAACATCTAAGGATAACACTGGAAGTTCTAAGAAAGGAGCAGTTATTTGCCAAAAATCTCCAAATGTGAATTTTGGCTAAAAGAAGTAAAGTTTCATGGCTACGTGATCAACGAAACTAGTATTGCAGTAAACCTTAATAAGATAGAAGCAATCGCGAAATGGCCTCGACCCACAAACCCGACTGAAGTAAAGAGTTTTTTAGGTTTGGCAGGCTATTACAGAAGGTTCGTTAAAGACTTTTCAAAACTAGCTGTACCTTTGATGAATTTGACAAGAAAGACTACAAACTTTGTTTGGACCCCAGATTGTGAGAAGAGCTTTCAAGAATTGAAGACAAGGTTGACTATAGCCCCTATTCTGACATTACCGGATTACAAGGGAGAATTCATTATTTACAATGATGCGTCAAAACAAGGACTTGGAGCAGTTTTGATGCAGCATGGTAAGGTGATTGCTTATACATCAAGACAACTAAAAGATTGCGAGAAACGATATCCTACGCATGATATTGAATTGGCAGCTATCATTCATGCGTTGAAGATTTGGAGGCATTACTTTTACGGTGAGAAATGCGAGATATATACGGATCACAAAAGTTTGAAGTATATATTCACGCAAAAAGAACTCAACATGCGACAAAGGCGTTGGTTAGAGTTGATTTAGGACTATGACTGTTCTATCAACTACCATCCCGGAAAAGCAAATGTAGTTGCTGATGTGCTCAGTCGTTGTGAAAGACTGAATGTAATGACCATTCAAGAGGAGATCAAAAAAGAATTCGAACGCTTGCAACTTCATACCCTTACCACTGCTCAGAAGATAGATATGGAAGAAGAAATTCGAGTTCGGCCTTAATTGCACGACCTCATTAAAATCGCAAAATGAGAGCATTACAAAGAAATGGACAGATTAATTAAGGGAGATAAAGGCAGATATCGCATGCATAGCGATAGATTGCTGCGATATGAAGGTCGGGTGTGGATTCCTGCAAAGGCTGAATTAAGGCACGAACTGTTGCACGAAGCTCATAACTCAA
Organism: Centella asiatica; assembly: GCA_014636745.2. NCBI lineage: Eukaryota > Viridiplantae > Streptophyta > Magnoliopsida > Apiales > Apiaceae > Centella > Centella asiatica. The sequence continues at coordinate 62,540,592 of CM025786.1, forward strand.
AGTTCTCTATTCATCCAAGAAGCACAAAAATGTACCAAGACTTGAAACAAAACTTTTGGTGGCCCAACATGAAGAAAGAAATAGCTGAATGGGTAAGTAGATGCTTAACATGTCAGAGGGTTAAAGCAGAACATCAAAAACCAAGTGGACTACTTCAACCATTGAAAATCCCCGAATGGAAATGAGAATTTGTCACAATGGATTTCATAGTTGGATTACCAACCACGCTTGGAGGAATGAATGCCATTTGGGTCATAGTCGATAGACTGACCAAATCGGCACACTTTTTGGCCATCAAGTACACATACAAGATGGATTAAATGGTAAGGTTATATGTTAAAGAAATTGTGAGTCGACATGGAGTGCCAGTCTCCATTGTCTCTGATCGAGATCCGAGGTTTACCTCAAGGTTTTGGAGGAGCTTCCAAGAATATTTGGGGACAAGATTGGATATGAGTACAACTTATCACCCCCAGACAGATGGTCAATCTGAACGTACGATTCAGACACTAGAATATATGCTACGAGCTTGCGTTCTCGACTTCAAAGGCCATTGGGACAACCATCTGCCACTAATCGAATTCGCATACAATAATAGCTATCATGCTAGTATTGGCATGACACCATTTGAAGCATTGTACGGTAGAAAATGTAGAACTCCACTTTATTGGAATGAAGTAGGAGAAAGGAAGTTAATTGGACCAGAAATAGTCCAACAGACGGAGGAAGCAATCAAGGTGATCAAAATAAGAATGAAGGCAGCTCAAGACCGACAGAAGCAATATGCTGATCAACATAGGAAGGATCAAACCTTGGAAGTCGGAAGTTATGCATTATTGAAAGTATCACCTCGGAAAGGCGTAATACATTGTGGCAAGAAGGGAAAGCTGAGTCCCCGCTATGTAGGACCTTTCGAAGTATTGAGGAAGATTGGAGAAGTGGCCTATCAATTGGCACTGCCACCAGTTTTAGGTCACATTCATGATGTATTTCACATATCTGTGTTACGTCCTTACAAGGCAGACCATGGAGGAGCGATTGATTATCAACCGATAGAACTGCAATTGGATTTAAAGTATGAAGAGGTTCCAATCCAGATTTTAGATCGACAAGTTAAAATTCTAAGGAATAAAGAGATTCCTTTAGTAAAAGTGTTATGGAGGAACCATAGTATAGAAGAAGCTACTTGGGAACTTTAAAGTGCTATGATGAGCAAATACCCCCATTTATTTGATAGTTAAGTTTCGAGGACGAAACTTCTTTTAAGGAGGGGAGGATGTGAGAACCCGAAAAATTTTTAAATGCATTCTATAATAAGAAATAATTTATTGTGTGTTATTATATTTTTGCATGGAGGTTAGTCTTTTTAAATATGAATGATAAATTCATATCTACAACGAAAATATTTATGATGATGTGATATCAATGATGATGAGGATAAGTTCCTTAAAAAGGTATCAAAAAGGGGACTAGCAAATCTCATATAAGATTATATTAAACAACATGGAGGAAGAGGAGAGGGTTACGTAAGATTAGTGATTACGTGTTTGATTAAGAACTGTTTAGGTGGCTAAGTCTTCATGCATGTAGGACAGTAGCTGTTTGCTGTCAAGAAGTCATGATGAATAGTCGTTTTACCGTCCAAATTAACCAACCATTTTATTCCAATGCTTAACCTTAGCTTACTGCTTTTAAACTCTATAAATACCTCATTTGAAATGAAATTTTAACTCCTTTACCAAAACTTCTCTGTTAAGAGTTTAGTTTAAACTTATCATCTCCATAAATTTCTAAGTTCTTCTTTCGGATAAATTATTCTTAGACCAGCTTTGATTTCACCCTTAAGAACGAAGAGGTAAGAACCTGGTACCCTACTCAGTTTCTTTCATGCATAGCATCAAAGATTTATGTTAAGTTCTTATTCTTTCGCATCTTCATAAGACATCATAGGCTGAGTTTGAGCATGATAGGTCTCCCATCATAACAGAAGCAAGCTCTAATGTTAATCTCTAATGAGATGTTGTTAATCTTTGATGAGATGCTGTTAATCTCTGATGAGATGCTGTTAATCTCTGATGAGATGTTGTTAATCTCTAATGAGATGTTATTTAGTCTCCGATAGTGTTGATGTTAGTCACTGATAACATCATCATTAGTCTCTGACAGTGTTGATGTTAGTCTCTGATGAGAAGTTAGTCTCCGATGACGTCACCCTTAGTCTCTGATAGGGTTAAGATGATGTTATCAGTCCCTGGTGAACTATTTAGTCTCCGATGACGTCAGCCTTAGTCTCCGATGAGTTAAGATGACGTCATCAGTCCCTGATGAGTTGTTAGTCTTTGTTGACGTCATTCCTTAGTCTCCGATAGGCTAAGTTCAGTCCTTGATGACGTCATCCATAGTTTCTGATGAAGGAAATTCCGTAGTCTCTGATGAAGGAGATTTCTTAGTCTCCGATAGAGGAAATTCCTAGTCTCTGATGGCTAAAGATATCAGTCCCTGACGAGTTTGTCAATGAGAAAAGTATTCCTCGATGCATAGTTTGTCATCAAGGCTATAAAACATTATTTTCTTAAAATTATTTTATGATGTTATCATGCCAGATTTAAGATAGTAAAAGTCTAAGGACATCACATACATATTTTCTTTCATAAATTCTCATTAAGGTATTGAAATATTACTTGCATAATTTACAGAATCTCTCTCTCACAAGTAAATTGATTTGAATTTTGTGCAAAGGACTGAGGCAAGTATATTCTTACTCTTATGCTTATTTCAGTTAAGCGCATGATCAATTGATTCGACATGCGTACAAAATTATGATTTTTTTATATTTAAATTTTCTTGTGAAACAGAATGCTATGCCTTAATTTCCGCTAGCATGATATGAATAAAAGTGCATGCATATAAAGAAGCTTTGCTCTTTCAGCTATTTTTCAATATTATATCTGTGCAATAAGTGAGAATGCTATGTTCCTTAAATGGTTATGCCACATGGATGGTTAGAGGAAAGGAAAGGTGCTGATTTGTTCTTCACCTGACCTAGAGGAATTTTATGTGACTACGTACGTTCACATAAGGAGGGATCATGCGGGCACAGTTAGGCCAGCTGTATACCGTATGGTTAGCAGATCGAACGGGTTTAGCCCCCGATGGATATTTTTACTTCAAGGAAGTTATGTTTTGTTTTAAGAAGGATTACACAATTGTTTATCATCAGTAATCCTAAAGATTCCTTAAAGATTTATGAGGCATTAGTATTGATTCACCAAGCCTCATAGCAGAATTGAATTCTTTGAAACATTCCAGATTTGCTTTCCCAAATTGTTTATATACTTGTTGGGCGTGAACCGCTCATTCTTGTTGAATTTTAATGTCTTGCAGGGCAAAATATTAAGGCTGAGCCCTCTGACAAGGGAAAGGCAAAGATGATCAGTTACTGAGTTTAGCTAACCCTTTGTAGTACCGATAAGGAAGGAAGGAAGGAAGATGATCTGAAAAGTGATGTTTTGTATTATAGTATAGAGACAGAATAGCTTCCGCTGAAGATGTAATATCTTGGGTTGTAATAACTCTTTAATATTGTTTTTTTTTCCAGTATTTATTATACGAATAGATGTGTGGTTATCTTTTCCTTCTTTTGACGAAGCCCTGATCCAGTGAGGGATTTTGGGGTCGTCACAATGTATCTATTAAATCAAGCACATTAAAATTCTAATTTACATCACATACATGAGTAGAATCACTTAGCTCGTCACTTCGAGCCATCAAGGCAAAGTTGACAACTTGCCCTCAGTAATCAAGGCTTTGCTCTTTGATTTAAACTTCTTGTCAGCAAAGTTATTCCCCGTTTTCCTTGATTTTTCATCCTTAGATCTATCATTAGATCTATGCTTCCTACACTCATTGGCAAAGTGCCCTAACCCATCACAGTTATAGCATCTTATTTTCTTCTTGTTAAAGGTCACAGTTTGACCTTCACGTTTAGGGTTAGGCTTCCTTGACGATCTCCTTCCTTTTCTACCAGCTCTAAATTTCTTAAACTGCTTGACCATGAATGCCATGAATTGCTCCATGTCATTATCAGTGTCCAGTTTATCTTCCTCATCAGTCGAGCTAGCATTGGAAGTTTCATCATCAAGCTTCTCTTGAGACTTGCTTGTCTCAACCATTAACGTAGCTCCTTTGTCCCTGCCATGCATGCGTTGTCTTTGCTCTACTTCAAGCTCATAAGTCTTTAGATTTTTGTAGAGCCTATCCAGTGTGAGTATGTCCAAGTCATGAGCTTCCCTTATTGCAGTTGTCTTTGGATCCCTGCTTGGTGGGAGTGCTCTCATGAACTTGGTGTTGACATCTTCATTGTCATAAGACTTTCCAAGTATTTTCAAGTCATTAAACCTATCATAAATTGACGTGATTGATTCTCCAGGCTTTGCTTGAAAGAATTCATATTGTTGAGTCAACAATGATCTCTTATTCTTTCGGACTTGGTCAGTTCCTTCACACAGGACTTTGATGGTGTCCCAAATCTGCTTAGATGTTGTGCAGTTGATAATGCTTGTGAACATATTTTTGTCAATACCATTGTAAAGTATGTTCATAACTTTAGCATCTTTTAACACTTGCAACTTGTCCTCGTTTGTATAGTCACTTTCAGAAGCAAGTTCAAAGTGTTCAGCAACAATGGATCCTTCAACAGTTTTAGCAGGAACAAATTTCCTGGGTAGATAAGGACCCTTTTCAATCCTTTCAATATAGTCAAGATCTGTTACTCTCAAGTGCATGTACATCTTTTGTTTCCACATAGGATATTCTTCTCGTTTCAGAATTAGAATCCTGGTTCCACCATCACGACTTCCTGCATAAGCCATTATGCTAGAGCTGTTTGCTTCATCGTTGGCCATCTCAGAATCATGTTAATTGATTAATTTTAATTAAAGGCTCTGATACCAATTATTTTCCCAGTGAGATAGTCAAGAACTTGTAGAAGGGGGGGGGGGGGGGGG
>CM025786.1:62545697-62574647 GCA_014636745.2 Centella asiatica
TGAATACAAGTTCTTTGAATTCTTTTCGATTACTTGTTCTTCAAGAAATCAATTATTACTTGTAGAAATAAAGAACAAGAACTCAAATCAATTTATAAACAATTGCTTTTATTGATTTAACAATTGAATACAAATTCTAACAATCACAACAATATGATCGTCAGCTTCTTTTTTGTATTGTAAAGATACAAACTATAAACTCTATACAGCTTCAAAATTACTACAATTCTGTAAACCTAATTACAGCTTCTAAAACTGAATAACAATTAACTCAGTTACCTACTCTAAATCAATAATGATTCAACTTTCTTATTCGAATCAAACACAATCTTTCCTTTTTTTTATTAGGAACAGATTTCTGGCTTGTTTCCTTACCAGCTACGTCTTCAATAATATCTTGATCTACGTGGAAGACATTCCTTATTCAATTCGAACTCTGTATCTCATCAGGGAATAAGTCACGACTAGTCCTTGATAGCTTCAGCTTTAGTCCCTGATCGAGTCAACGTTTAGTCTTTGATCAGGTTGTGTAGTCTCCGACAGAGTTATTAGTCTCCGATGCTTTTAGGCTTAGTCTCTGATGACGTCAGCTTAGTCTCTGATGCTTTAGACTTAGTCTCCGATGACGTAAGCCGCAGTCTCCGATAGACAAAACTTAGTCTCTGATACGTTTTCCCTTAGTCTCCGATAAGCCTTTTTGTAATTTCCAATGGATTAAATACACACTTTGACTTATTGAAGCTTTGATACAACTTTCCAGCAGTTACTTACAATTAAAGAATGAATCTATCTCTTTCCAAAGAATAAATGAATTACAACCAAATAGATAACTACTGGCTACAAAACTTCAATACTACTAATTAGCACTTTCTATACATTTGTATATCTAAGTAATCTAAAGACAATCATCATCAAATGTTATAAAACCTAATAGAATAGCAATTGGTATCATATGAGCTGTTCATAAGCATATCTGGTGAATTTTTAACAAGTTTATTTGATAGATTTAACAAGTTAAACAATGACTTGAGGATCTTTGACAAGACTTATGCCAACAAGGATGTGAATTTGAAGTTCACAAAGGCATTACCAAAGGAGTTGGGATGCCAAGACCACAATCATAAGGGAAACTAAGGATATAAGCTTAATATCCTTGGAGGAGAAGCTCTATGGAAACCTCAAGACCTATGAACTTAGTTACAACAAAGAGAGAATCTGAGTCAGGACCACATAAAGGAGAAGTCTGTGGCACTTATGGCTAGGGTTAAAAGCAAGAAGTTTCATGAGAAGACAGGTCTTATAGAAGAAGTAAGTGAAGCTAATGCTAATGGTTCTAAGAGTGCAGATGATACATATGAAAAGATCTACACTCTAGAGGAACTGGAAGTTGTTGATGAAGTCATGGCCTTCTTGGCAAGGAGAATCAAGAAATTGAGAGTCATGAAGAAGAAGGGTTTCAAAAAGACAACACCAGAAAAGAAATCGATCTAGTCCGGTACAATTGACAAATCAAAAATCAAATGCTTTAACTGTTAAGAAATTGGACACTATGTTAATGAATGCAAGAAGCAAAAGTCTGTCAAACAGACTAAGGAAGTGAAAAATGATGATGACTATTACAAGAAACAATACTTTGAAATCATCATCAAGAAAAACAAGGCATTTGTTTTCCCAGTTAGATAGCCGAGAACTTGTAGAAGGGGGGTTTGAATACAAGTTCTTTGAATTCTTTTCGATTACTTGTTCTTCAAGAACTTAATAATTACTTGCGGAAATAAAGAACAAGAACACGAATCAATTTATAAGCAATTGCTTTTATTGATTTTAACAATTGAATACAAATTCTAACAATCACAATAATATGATCGTCAGCTTCTTTTCTATTTTGTATAGTAAAGATACAAAACTATGAATTCTATACAGTTTTGAATTACAATTTCTATAAAACTAATTACATCTTCTCTAAAAAAACTGAATTCTCAGTTTTCCTATTCTAAATCAATATTGATTCAGCTTCCTTATTTGAATTAAATACAATCTTTCCTTTTTGATAAGAACAGATTTCTGGCTTGTTTCCTTACCAGCTACATCTTCAATAATATCTTGATTTACGTGGAAGACAATCCTTATTCAATTCGAACTTTGTATCTTATCAGGAAATAAATCACGATTAGTCCCTGATGCTTCATCTTTAGTCTCTGGTGACGTTATCAATTGGTCTTTAGTATTTTAGTCCCTGATGACGTCAGATTATGTAGTCTCCGATAGAGTTATTTAGTCTCCGATGCTTTAAGGCTCAGTCTCTAATGACGTCAGCTTAGTCTCTGATGCTTTTAAACTTAGTTTCCAATGATGTAAGCTTTAGTCTCTGACTCTTTTAGACTTAGTCTCTGATGACGTAAGCCTTAGTCTCTGATGACGTAAGCCTTAGTCTCCGATAGGCAAAACTAGTCTCTGATAAATAAAATCCTTAGTCTCTGACAAGTTTTCCTAGTCTCCGACAAGCCTTTTTGTAAACTCCAACAGATCAAATACACATTTTGACTTGTTGAAGCTTTGATACTCCATTCCAGTAGTTACTTACAAATAAAAAATAATTGTATCTCTTTGCAAAGAATGAATGAATTACAAACAAAGAGATAACTACTGGCTACAAAACTTCAGTGTTACTAATTAACATTTTCTATACATTTGTACTCTAAGTAATCTAAAGACAATCATCATCAAATGTTCTAAAACCTAACAATCTCCCCCTAATTATGAATATCAGAATGATAAGCATAATTTCAAGGTTGATGATGATGTCAAAACTCAACATTACAATTACTTAGAAAAAGAATAAAGAATTGCTAACTACAAATGTATTATGAACTAAGATCTTTGATCTGTTGATCAGCTTCCACCAAGACTCAGGTTTAAATCCTATAAGTCTGACTCCAAAAATAAAAATTACAGCTTATTTCAACAAACAACATACCTTTCAACACAACAGCTTTACCTCCTATTTTTTCTCAGCAACTCCAGCCTGTCTTTCAACAACTTTTTCAGAACCAATTCAATTTCTTCTTTAGCATCCTTGAGTAGACTGATAAAACCTTCAATATGTCTCTCACTAACACTGTTGATATCTCTGTTGTAGTTGAAGAAGACCTTCTCTCCATGAAAATTCTAATACCATAATCCAAGAGGCTTAGGATTAGCTTCTGGCACTGTATCCACCTTATGCTTCACCTTCATCACCTTCTGAATCTGGCTTCAAAAATCTATGTTGAGATTAGAAGTCTCAAGCACGACAGTCAACAACCACTCCAGATTTTCTTTGGCTTCTCGAATTTCAAAGACTCTCCATCTTTCAAAAAGACATGGAGAAGTTCTTTGTTATTTTTACCCTTGATCAAATCAATCTTCTTTGTACTTTTCTTCAGGGCCTTGATAATCTCTTCAGTGCTAGCCATTTCAACCTTATAAGACTTCCTTGATGGAACTGTTCGTGGCTTTGTTGGTCCACTAACAACCACTAAAGCAGTCTCGGTTGACCTTGGAGGATCTTGAGAGGTAGGCTTCTTGATAAGTGCTTTGATCACAAGTTTCTTTGTAGATTCCTGGACCAAAGGTTTTCTTCTTGATTTCTTCTCAACCTCTTCCATCTCTTTATTTTTCTTCTTGGTTATGGCTGCTTTCTGTGCACTTGATCTCCTTGTAGAGATTTTTTTTCTTTTTTGACTCCTCCTCCTCCCTTTCTACTGCCATGTCCTGCTCCTCTTGAAGTTTCTGAGCTAATAGTACATCAACTTCTATCAGTTTCTGCTCTTGAGGATAGACCAACTCCACTTTCCCATCCACTATCAGTTCAACTGGAGTGGGAAAGTAAGCTGTCTTCATGGCATCCTCCAATAGCTTGGGCTGTCCTGGTTGAGTTGAGATTTGCTTCTTTGGTTCCTCAACCATGACCCCCTTGCCTTTGTCTTTTGATGTTGAGGCTTGTGCAGAGGAAGAAGGAGAAGCTGTTGTTGTTGCTGTTGTTGTTGTTGTTGTTATTGGAAGTTGTGTTGTTGTTGTTGCTGATGCAAGATCAGAATGTTTCTTTAGGATCCTGTCCATCATTGCTTGTAATTCAGCATCAAGGACAGGACCAGACTTTGATTTTTGTACATGAACATATTGTTGGAATTGACCACTCTCCCCCTTTTTGACATTAGCATCTTTAGGGTGAGAGGAGGTGGCCAAATGTGGAATTGCCTGCATCAATAGTTGCTCCATTCTGTCTTGATTTTGGATCAGGAGTTGGAGATTGGCTTCTAGGGCTTGAAGTCGACCTTCAGTCTTAGACTTGTCTTTGATAAGAGTATCAATTGCAATAAAAGTCCTCCTTGGCAAGTGTCCTTCATAGCACCTTCTGATTTTGTCTGTCTCCAACTCCATCATTTCCTCTATTTTCTTCACTGCACCATTTTTGCCAGTAACCAAGAAGTGATGAAACTTAGTACGTTCCTTATCCACCTTGGTTACTTCTCAAGAATTTCTTTAATTGATGGTGCAGCTGTAGTTGAGCCTACATTGGTCACATAATCCTACCTTAAATGGGCGGTTGCTTCCTCCAGAGTGTTGGAATATGTGGCATCAAGCCATTCATCAACATTTTCCTCTGTAGGTGGTTCAGACACAGGTTCATCTGCAAGCCTTGTCTTCAATGCAGAAATGTGGTCTTGTCTTTGTTGTAGACCATATAACATTTCAAAGTCTGCATTGGACATCTCAGATATAACATTTAATGTTACATTCCCTGTGCTTTAAATGTTCCCAGTTGCTTCTGTTTGGATATTTGTGGAGGGAGCAGAAGAACCTTGAGCTGCTTGTGAGCTGGTTTCAACAAGTTGTAAAAATGCACCTGCTGAAAATTTCTTTCTTTTATTTTGTTCAAGGATCTCATCCTTGCTCACACCTTTTCCTTTTGCCTGGGGTTGGGCACCCAGCTTCTCTTGCTCTCCTTTTTCCAAGCTTTCTAAAGCTTGACTCTCTTGTTTGTGTATATCCTCTCATTTTTCTAGGTCAGGAGCCTGACTCTCACTATTTATTCTCACATCCTCACTCATATGGATAGGTGCACTCTATCCTACAGAAGTGGGGGATGGAGAATTATTTGTGGCTGCATGGATAGGGGGTTCCCTTTGTGTATCTGGGGCTAGGGATCTATCCATAGAATGTGTTTGAGAGCTTGTCTCGAGTGTTGGCAACTCTTGGGAAAAATCAAGAGGATTTAAATGTGTTATATCAAAAGAATCAAGTATGGGAGAAAAAAGAGAAGAATGTACAGTGTGGAGTGTTGGCTGTTCCTTAGACATTGAAAATTGAGGAACATCGATTGATGACTCTGTGTGTGCACTCCTTGTGTCACTTTTTTCTGTTATTATCTCTCTTTGTGGTTTCTCTTGTTGGTGAACAAGAGGTTATGCAGACTCTGTACAGGGTGTTTCTGGTTGGGAACTTTCTTCAATGTCAACATCCTTTTGGGAGGATGGTGATAGTTCACTGTTTATCCTTATAACCTCCATTGCCTTTTGGGAAGCAATGGATTGCTTTTGGCTAAGGGTTATAACTCTCTTCTTTCTCCGAAGTGGTACTTCAGCTTCTTGTTCTCCCTCATCCTCACTTACTCCCTCAATTATTTTTCTTTTTATTGGGAGTTTTGTGATGACTGTTTGAGTCTTTGCAACCACAGTCTTTTGGGAAACTGTGGAGAGGGCTATGGATTGTTGTTGTGAAGTGGTTGAAGGATTCACAGGGTTTTGGCTTTCAATATCCTCAAAGAATTGCAAAGAATAAAGATTGGGAACCCTGTCAATGAGAATAGATCTCATGACAGGAGGGAAAAATAAGGGAACCTTTACCTTTGCAGATTTATGCTTCACATCAGTAAATATTCTTTTATTCTACAAAACAGGTGGTACAACTTGCATGCCAGTAATATTAAGGTTAGGAATTAGATAATAAACAATCATCATCAAAAACCTAGCATAATAAATTTTATTTTTATTACCGGATTTAAGTTTTATCAAAAGATTTTGCAGAATTAAAAGCCCAATGTTTAGATGTCTATCATACAATACACTAAAAGCAATTTGTTGTGTGAGTGTAGTGATAGCATCATAGCCACTACATTTTGAAGTAAATGCTTTAGTTATTATATCAAAGAACAGTGACCACTCTTGCCTGAGATGGGGTCGTGTAATAGACCCAACATAACTAATTTCAGCAGAATAATGTATGTTTTTAAACATAGAAAAAATTTCTTCATCAGAGACAAGAGAGTCAAAGTTTTCATATATTGGCAAGTGTAAAGCATTATTAACTATTGTATGATCTATATTATAAACAGAGTTAGCATAGCTGAAACTTACCACAGGAGAGTTAGTGTTCTCATCCTGGACAGTAGCTGTTGACCACATAGCCGTGATGACTTTAGCGGCTTGGACGGGAGCTTTATAAATGGCATAGAATAAAGTGGAGTTTTGAAGAAAATCCACGAAGGGGTGGTACTGGGCTTCAAAATCATGCTTGTTAGCCACCCCTGCATGGTTAGTCTTGATAATATCAAAGTCTCCAAACTTGAAAACAACTATTTTAGCGGCCATTTGAAGAAATCTGTGAACTTTGAAGAAACTTTGAAATAGGGTTCAATTGCAGAGTATTTGCAAAGAGAAAATAATTTCAAAGCTTGAGATATTGTGATTGCAAAGGTGTTTGAATTTACTATTATCAAAGTGAGAAACGTTTGCAATTCACAGGATAGTGAACTGTTTTCGATCGTGGGTAGGATAACTACTAGATTACCCTCGATCGGAGATTGCCCTAATCTCCGATAAGTTCACTCATAAGAGACTAGACCCAATTAGTCTCCGATAGTTCATTTTGATTGAGCCAGAGACTAATCAAAAATGACGTCGGGGACTAAGGTAATTTCCGATAGTGCAATTTTTAATTAAGTCGTAGACTAATTAAAAACAACTGTCGGGGACTAAGGTAGTCTCTGATAGTTCAATTTTTTAATTCAGTCGGGGACTAGTTAGTCTCCGATAGTTCAATTTTTAATTAAGTCGAGGACTAACTAAAAACACTATTAGGGACTAAGATAGTCTCCGATAGTTCAATTTTTTTAATTAAGTCGGAGACTAATTAAAAACACTATCAGGGACTAAGATAGTCTCTTTCTCTTAAGCTTTCAAAATATTCCCAACAATCAAGTTAATGATTATTAGCTTTAAAAAAATTCTGTTTAAATTAAAAAAAAAACAGCTTCAAATTTTTCCAGAATTAAAATTCTAGCTGCTAAAAATCTATTTAAATAAAAAACAGTTGCAACCAGAATGTAAATTCTAGCTTCTAATAACTAAACAACTTGTGTTCTCAGCTTTTAATCATTTTTTTGGAGACATAGTTCAACATTCCTAACTCATAGACTAATCTAGTAAAAGCAGATTCATCTAAAGGTTTTGTGAATATGTCTGCAAGTTGTTTATCAGTTATAACCTAGTGTAATTCAATATTACCTTCACTTACATGTTCTTTTATGAAGTGATATCTAATATCTATGTGTTTTGTTCTTGAATATTGCACTGGATTTTCTGTTATGGCACTAGTATGGCACTAGTATTATCACAATAGATAGGAATTTTGGATAATGACATACCATAGTCTAGGAGTTGATTCTTATTCCATAGGATTTGAGCACAACAACTCCCAGCTGTGATGTATTCAGCTTCTGCTATTGAAGTAGAAACTGAATTTTGTTTCTTGCTAAACCAAGACACAAGTCTGCCTCCAAGAAGTTGGCAGCTTGTTAGAGTTAAATGATGATGATGATGTTTATGTAATAAATTGTGCAACTGTAAATACTTGAGGTATTTTATAGACCTTAAGATCAGCACAAGTTTTGCATCCACTGATAATAAACTTATTCATCAGTGGATGGTCAATCTCTTCACAAGACAAGTCAGAAAACAGAAACATTCAAAGGACTTGACAAAGTGAAGAAGAATGTCTGATGTTACTTGTAAACAGTCAAAGTATTCCGCATATCAGAAATTTTAAACAAAGTTATGTTGATTAAGTTCCATCATGGGGAACCCATCAGGGGGAATGGCCAACATGGCATCAGTGGAAGCCAGCAGTGTGTACCGTCAGTCATAACCATCAGGATCAAGAAGCACTGAGTGAAACTCAAGTGAAAGTTGAAGCCCTGATCCAGTCAATAAGCATCAGGGAATTCAGAAGCACTGATCAAAGTCCATCAGGGCTGGTAGTCAGTGGATTGTTATGACAGCATGCTCCTGTTATCAGTACTTACACGAAAATCAACGTAACGTGTTACAGAAGCAAGAAATATCAACTGGAAAGATATTTCTTGAAGTTTGTTTTTGATCCAATGAGAACTCTCTCGTATTAAATGTATACAGATCAGGGGAAGAAAAAGTAGCAACAAAGCATGCAGCAGTCTGACACATAGGGCTACGATGTGACATACTTGCGGCTAAGTTGAGAGAAGCAGCACGTCTCAAGCACGTTATTTCAACCACTGATTCGACATATAAGCAAAGGAGTTCTCATTACAAAAAAGAACAGAGAGATTGAATCTATAAAACAGATAAAACAAACATAGAAGCACACAACACTAGGAAGCTCTGTAATATATTTCTTAAGAGATTTATTTTTCAGAGAAAAGTTTTCGTAGCTAGTAAGTATGAGAAGCTGTGAATTTTATTTACAGAAGTTGTAGCTGTAAATCACATTTGTGATTATACAGATATCCAGAAAAACCCCAAGTTTTAATATAACTATTTTAACTTGAATTTATGTGTTCATATTACATAGTTTTTCTGATTTGTGCAGTTGTTTCCTGTAAGTTCTTTTAAAAGTAAAAAAAAAAGGGCAAAAAGTTTGTAGTGTTTGTATTCATTCCCCCCCCCCCCCCCCTCCCTCTACAAACACTTGAGCCTATTTTGCACCAACAATTGGTATCAGAGCCTCTTAGCAGATTTCACTTGCTAAAAACGATCATTATCCATGGCCAATAAAGCTGGAAACAGTAAAGTCCCCATGTTGGAAAGGGGCAAATACTTCTTCTGGAGACAAAGAATGATAGTTCATCTAAGAGCTATTGATGATAAATATTTACAGATTCTAGAAGAAGGCCCTCACGTTCCCAAGAAGTTCATTCCAATAGAAGTCGTTAATGGAGTCAGTATTCCTGAAAAGCTTGTCCCAAAGACAACTGACAAAATGACAATAGAGGAAAGAGAAAAGGTGAAAAAGAATCTCAAAGTCACTAAGATCCTGTATAATGGTTTAGACGATGATATGCTGAATAGTATCATGAATCTTACCACATCTAAATCTATATAGGATACTATAAAAATCCTTTGTGATGGTACCTAGGAAGTGAGGGAGAACAAGTTGTAGCTGTTGACACAACAGTTTGAGTGGTTCACAATGAAAAATGGTGAAACACTCACTGAAATGTTTGACAGATTTAACAGGTTGGTAAATGACCTGAGATTATATGGGAAGGCATATGCTAACAAGGATGTGAACAGAAAGTTCATAAGAGCCCTTCCCAAATCATGGGATCCTAAGTCGACAGCCATCAGGGAATCCAAGGACATGAATCTTCTAGACTTGGATAGGCTATATGGTACTCTCAAAACATATGAACTAGAGGTTCAGCAAAGATCTGAAATGTCAAGGGATGCCAAAAAACTTAAATCTGTAGCCCTAATGGCTGCCACGAAGAACAAGAAGCAAGACCAAGTGTCTTGATGAAGCAGCAACTAGAAGATGCTAACATAGAGGGAATCCAAGGACATGAATCTTCTAGACTTGGATAGGCTATATAGTACTCTTAAAACATATGAACTAGAGGTTCAACAAAGATCTGAAATGTCAAGGGATGCCAGAAAACTTAAATTTGTAGCCCTGATGGCTGCCACGAAAAACAAGAAGCAAGAGCAAGTGTCTTGATGAAGCAGCAACTAGAAGATGTTAACATAGAAGGGGACAAAGAAGCTGACTCCAAGGAGGAAGAATATACTTCGGAAGAGCTAGAGGAGCTGGATGAAACCATGGCCTTTCTTGCAAAAAGGTTTTCCAAGCTGAAATTCCAAAAGCCTACGGGATCTAAAAGATTTTCAGCAAGGTAACCTAGTAGCACGAATAACTTTGTTGACAAATCAAGAATAAAGTGCTACAAATGCAATGAGCTGGGCCACTTTACAAATGAGTGTCGCAAGGCCACAAAAGATGGTGAATCCAGAAACAAAGAAGCTGTTGTGGACTACAAGAAGAAATACTTTGACCTTCTTAATGTAAACAAGAAGGGAAAAGCATATATTGTAGAGGGAAATGACTGGGCTGACTCTGATGAAGAAGAAAATGAAGAGTATGTCAACCTAGCCCTGATGGCCTCGTCCACTGACAATAGCAGCTCATAGGTAAGCCTCAAAATTTCCTCTAATATGTCTAAAACTGATTGTGTTAAAACTGTTAAGGAAATGACTTGTGAGATAAAGGATCTCTATGACACCCTGAGGAGTGTTGTAGCTAAAACTGAAAGAGTGCAGAAAATAAATGAACAATTATCTGCTACGAACACTCTTTTGGAATCAGAAAACTCCAGACTTGAGAGTCTTGAAAAAGAACTCTCAAGGACTAAAAATCTTGTTAACTGTGCTATTAAAAGAGAGGAATGGACCTCGAATCTTCTTAGTCAAGAAAGGGAAGTCATTAAGAGATGGAATGAGTCTAGCAGGAAATTGGAGGATCGTTTAAAAAGTCAGAAATCTGATCCAAAATTTGGTTTAGGCTATGAAGAGACTTAAGTGCAGCAACCTCCCATTGAGGTTGAGATGGAAGCTAGCTTTGGAAAAAGGCCAATACATCCTATCAAGTTTGTTAAGGCAGACACAAAGCTAGAATCAGGGAATGTTTTCCCACTGAGTGAAGGTTCCACTAGTAGTGGGAGAGGCAAGAAACTTATTCTTGCCAAAGCACTCAACCCTCCAGTTAGGAAGGAACTAGACTGTGCATCAGTGGATACACAGTCATCAGGGGGAAAGAGTGCTTCAGGCCGTTGTAGCCCGTCAAGGGAAAAAGGCCTGTCAAGGGAAAGCAAAAAGAATAGAAATGGTAAGCTAGGTTTTAATAAAACTAGCAATTATTCTTCCATTCATGAAGCCCCTAGAAAAGTGTGCTGGAATTGTGGTAACTGTAATCATTTATCTTTTCAATGCAAAGAAAAACCACAAATTTTGATTGGCACAATTTTGTATGCTGATGATTTACCAACTGTTAAACCCTGCTCCTCCAAGGATAAAGGCAAGATAACTGTTGAGAAATCAAAAGCATATATTGAAGCTCCTAAAAAGGAGAAAGTTTTAAATTTTCCAAAGCCAAAAGTCACCAATAAAGATAAAGTTGTTTTACCTATTACTGTGACTAAACCAAGAGGACCCAAAGTCAATTGGGTACCAAAAACAATTTAAATGTTTTCTTGTGTGCAGGGAAAGGTCAAAAGCAGTCAAATCTGGTTTCTAGACAGTGGCTGCTCAAGGAACAATACAGGAAACAAAGCCCTGCTCACAGAATTTCAAGAAAAGGATGGTCCAGTAATTTCTTTTGGTGATAACAGCAAAGGACTAACTCTTGGTTATGGCAAAACAGCAAATGGGAATGTCTCATTTGAAAATGTAGCACTGGTTGATGGGCTCAAGCACAATTTGCTAAGCATAAGTCAACTTTGTGACAAAGGATTCATCACTTCTTTCAAAAGAGATCAGTGTCTAATCTCAAATGAAAGTGATGGGAAGCTAGTTTTGTCAGGGACAAGAAAAGGAGATCTCTATGTTGCTGATTTTAATTCAGTAAATGGAGAATCATATTTTTACAGCAAGGCAACCCCTGATGAAAGCAGACTATGGCACAAGAAGCTTCCCCAAATGGAGTTTATCCAAGAAGGATTATGTTCAGCATGTCAACAAGGGAAGCAAAGGAAAACATCATTTGTCAGCAAGGAAGCCACAATAATCAAAGATCCAATTCAATTGTTACATATGGATCTCTTTGGCCCTGTCAACATTATGTCAGTGTCAAAGAAAAGATTTGCAATGGTCATTGTGGATGACTACACCAGATACACTTGGGTAAAGTTTCAGCATGCTAAATCAGAAGTTCCTCAACAAATCATTGACCATATCAAGAAGGTGGAAACAGAATCAGGGTCAGTGGTTAGAATGTTGAGAACAGACAATGGAACTGAGTTCAAGAATGCAGCTGTTGAGGGATTTTGTGTGGAGAAAGGCATAAATCATACATTTTCTGCTCCAAGGACTCCTCAACAGAATGGTGTAGTGGAAAGAAAGAATAGAACCCTGATAGAAGCTGCTAGGACAATGCTAGAAGAGGCAAATATTCCCACCTATTTTTGGGCTGAAGCAATTTTCACTGCTTGCTTTACTCAGAATAGATCTCTAATCAACAAGGCTCACATTAAGACACCATATGAGCTAATGGTAGGGAGAAAGCCAAGCATCAAGTTCCTCCATGTCTTTGGGTGCAAATGTTTTATTCTGAGGAATTTTGGTGAGAACTACGGAAAACTTGATCCAAAAGCTGATGAAGCAATTTTTCTAGGTTATTCTCTGTCATCCAAGGCCTACAGGGTTTACAACAAAAGACTTCAAGTGGTGATGGAGTCTATAAATGTAGCTTTTGATGATCAAGAGATTTCTGGACTTGAAGACCCTGGTTTTCATGAAGAACTCAGGTTTGAAAATAAAGATGAAAATGATTATCAACAGAATGAAGTCGATGAGTGCAGACAAATGGAGAATTTATCCATTCCTGATGTCAATCCAAATAATGTAGAAACTCCTTCAGAAGATAGAGTCAATTTCCTTGACAACAGATCAGGGGATACTCCATCAGGGGATCATTCATCAGGACACGCACCATCAAGGGATAACTTGAACCTTGAATTATCCACTAATTAAGGGGGAGAGTTTTCAGAAGCTGGGAGCACAAGCTTAGGGGGAGAAAATGATAGTCAAGCAAGCTCATCAAGACACATCTCTAATCCTAAATGGGCCAGAAGTCACACAACAGATCTGATTATTGGTGACCCAAGCAAGAGAGTGCAGACCAAGAAAGCAACATCTAATTAATGCCTATATGTTTGCTTTCTTTCTCAAATTGAGCCAAAGAAGTTTGAAGAAGTTGTTCAAGATGTAAACTGGATCTTGGCTATGCAGGAAGAGCTAAATCAATTTGAAAGAAATCAAGTATGGAAGCTTGTACCTAAACCCAAAGAAAGAATCATAATAGGTACTAAGTGGGTATCCAGAAATAAGATGGATGAAGCTGGCATTGTTGTAAGAAACAAAGCAAGACTGGTTGCAAAAGGATATATTCAAGAAGAAGGGATTGACTTTGATGAGACCTTTGCACCAGTAGCCAGACTTGAGGCTATAAGAATTTTCTTAGCCTATGCAGCACATTCAAATTTTAAAGTATATCAAATGGATGTGAAAAATGCTTTTTTAAATGGGAAATTGGAACAGGAGGTGTATGTCTAACAACCTCCAGGATTTGAATGCTCAAAATTTCCAAATCATGTCTACAAACTGGAAAAGGCACTTTATGGACTAAAGCAAGCACCTAGAGCTTGGTATGACACACTGTCAAAGTTTCTGGTGGAAAACAAATTTTCAAGAGGTATCATTGACAAAACCTTATTCTCCAGGCAACACCAAGGTCATCTGATTTTGGTTCAAATTTATGTTGATGATATTATTTTTGGATCCACTGACACAAGACTGTGTGAAAAATTCTCCAAACTCATGCAAAGCAAATATGAAATGAGCTTGATGGGTGAGTTATCTTACTTCTTGGGATTGCAAGTTAAACAAGTCTCTGATGGAATCTACATTCATCAGACAAAATATGCCAAAGAACTTCTCAAGAAATTTGATATGGAGGACTCAAAAGTAGCAAAGACACCTATGGCCACTGAAACCAAGATTGACCCTGATAAGAATGGAAAGAAAGTTGATTTGAAGACTTACAGGGGAATGATTGGATCATTGCTATATCTGACAGCAAGCAGGCCAGACATAATGTTTGCAACATGTCTTTGTGTAAGATATCAAGCTGACCCAAAGGAATCTCATCTCATTGCAGTGAAAAGGATCTTAAGATATATCAAGGGCACTACAGAGTTGGGACTTTGGTATCCAAAGGAGTCTGGATTTGAATTACTAGGATATTCTGATGCTGACTTTGGAGGATGCATGATTGACAGAAAGAGTACAACAGGAAGCTGTCAATTTCTAGGATGAAGGCTTGTATCTTGGTTCAGCAAAAAGCAGCACTCAATCTCTACATCTACTGCTGAAGCTGAATATATTGCAGCTGGAAGTTGTTGTGCACAAATTCTATGGATGAAAAATCAGCTAATGGATTATGGTCTGAACTATTCCAAGATTCTAATAAGGTGTGATAACATAAGTGCCATTGCCATTGCTGAAAATCCAGTGCAACATTCCAGAACCAAGCATATAGAAATCAGATATTATTTTATCAGGGAACATGTTATGAATGGGAATATTGAACTATAGTTTGTACCTTCAAATCAGCAGCTGGCAGACCTATTCACCAAAGCTCTTGATGAAGCCACATTCTCAAATCTTGTGGGAGAGCTAAGAATGGTGAATTATGTGTCAGGGTCAGAGTCAAACTCCTAAGTTTTGGTATTTCTAACCCATTTCATAAGTTCTTGATAAAATCAATTGATATGTGGTTGTATATGTTCAAATTGTAAATATGTATATACTTGTATATTCTGCATTTTGTTGTTTTGTTTTTGTTTTGTCTGATGCATCAGGGGCAGAACTTCCTTAAGGACGCATCAGGGTCAGGGTATCTGGCTCGCTCGTCAGGGTCAGGGTGTCCGGCTCGCTCGTCAGGATCAGGGTGTTCGACTCGGACGACAGGATCAGGGTGTCCGACTGTGCGTCAGGATTAGGGCGTCCATCTTATGCATCAGGGTCAGGGTATGTACATACAGTAAATCATCAGGGTAAGTTTAAATATTTTTTACAGCATCGGGATTCATGGTCAGTTAAGTGATGACAACTCATTATTAAGTTCTTCTCTCACTGATGACGTGTCATCACAGAAACTGAACTGACTCCCTGATGGCGTGTTTTCAGGAGAAGTTTTCAAACGTCAATAAGCGGGTATTAATACTCTATCTCTCCTACTTTTTAAAACTCCTCAAAACTTTTAATCTTTTTCTGATATTTGCTCGAGTTTTCTTTTTCTTCTCTCTCGTTTTAACAGAAACCCTAGAACTTCAAATCTTCAAAGCATCCATGGCACGCTAATAGATTCCGAGGAACTTGACAGTCCCACCCACGAACTATGTGGGTTTCTCTGACATTGATGAGGTAAATGAATACTTTAAACCAATAATGAACTATCTACTTAACTCAGAGTATAGTAAAGTCATCTTTACCGATGAAAAAATGTCGGGGGAAGCACTGTCTCAACTGTGGACGAGTGCCAAGTTCATGTACTCCACCACTAGGCCTGATGCGGTCAAGGGAATCTCATTCAAAGTTTCCTCTGAGAAAGGGAAAATAACCCCTTCCAGACTTAACTCTGCTTTGGGGCTACCTACTCAAGATCTGGTGGACGCACCCAGTGATGCAGACCTACTGGGTTTCTTGAGGGAATTGGGCTATAACGCTGCTCCTAACGCAGTGTTAAAGTGTTCTAACTTTGAGGTTATTACCTCTTTAACTTTGAAAATAGCATACGCAATAATTAAAAATGTAAATATAAATATAGGTAAAATAATTTTTGATGACCTTGTAAATAAATTAGGTAATTTTAATAATAGGAAAACTGAAGTATATTATGCAAGATTTTTGTTTATGATTATTAAAGACCAAATTACTAATTTTTCCTTTGAGAATGATATACCTGTACAGACATACAAACAAACAAAGAAATTATTTGCAGAAATAATAAAGAAATCATATACAGCCGAACCATTTGCACTTCCGCAGCATATGGTACAGGTAGTAAATTCTTCACCTTCAACTTCTAAAACTGTACATTCTTCACCTTCATCTACTACCGCAAAGAAAACAACCACCTCTTTGCCTACCCAAGTAGAACAACCAATTTCCACCCAACCACTCTTAACAACCCAACCAATAGTCTCCCAAAAGACTAATGGGATTAAAAGAAAACCTAGTGAAGTTACCACATCAACTGAGGGGGAGTAAGGAGAGAGAGTGATTGGCTATAGGCGTAAGAAGAAGAAGGGAGCCATGCGTGTTACCCAACAGCCTGACCAGAAAGTATCCTCTCAAAAGGATACTGCTTTTGATAAGGAATTAAACATATTTCTAACTAGTTCCTTTCAAAAGGAATTAGTTATTGAAAATACTCCGCAACCAGGGACACAGTTGAGTGAGGCACATACACTGACCATAGACACTGATGGACCTACCATCAGGGTCTCTGAGAGCCACTTGTAGATATCTGACACAGTGAGTGCACACACCACTCAAGATGTTATAGTTCATAAGCTTCTCAATAAGATCAACATGAGTCATAAGCATTCTTCTACAGCATCTTTTGATGAATCACCTCCTCGTTCAGTGATTCAGCCAACACTCCTATCTACACCACTTCCTTCTTTCTTTGTTCCTCAAATTTCTTCAGATATAATGACACAAACAATAAGTGTCATACAATCAGATTCTCCACATTCTCAATTCGTGGAGGAGCCAACATTCTTTGACACAGTGTTTGGTAGTCAACACTCTAAAATGGTTGACTCATTTTTACTTGATACAAACATTGATGATCAAACAGGGGACATAGACTCCACTGTACATACTACAGCAATAACTCTTTATGTACCCCCAATTGTATATACTTCCTCTATAGAAACATACACTTCTCCAATTATACATACACACTTTACTTCTTCTCCTTCTCCTATCACAACTGTCGAACCAGAATCTGCATATACTTCACTTAAACTGGTCACAGTTGATGATTTCCAAGCCCATAGGAGCCCCTCTAGGACAATTTTGAGTGAGATTGAGAAAATACTTAGTGCTGAGAGGCAAAGTCAATCCTTTGAGAGGACTTTGGCAAAAGGAGAGCAAGAGAGTACTGCCTTAGTAGGCAAAGAAAAAGGAGAGAATATGAGTGATGCCTTAGAAGGCAAAGAAAAAGGAGAGGATGAGAGAGATAAGAATGAGATACTTGTAAATAAAGAACAGAGAGAAAACACAGTTACTGTATATACTACTTCTACCTCTGAAAGTGATGAAGATGATGCTCCCCAAGATGATTTTCCCAATTCATCGGATTTGATTTGTACTTTCAGCAAAATCAAATGTCAGACACTGTACAGTTATTAAAGCAAGAGTTAGCTAGAACTACTGATCCAATCTTGATCAAAGTGTTAAAGTCACAGATCATGATTGGTCAGTCAATAGATATAGAAAATCAAAAATTGGATACACATTTTTCTTCAAAGATACAAAATATACAGCAAGTTGTCGACTCCCTAGTCACCAGCCAGACCTTCCTCAAAATGAAGAAACAAGCTGACACTGTAGACAAGAAGCTTGTTGATCTCACTTCCCAACTGACCAGCATGGAAACTCTACAACATTCCATGGCTAGCACTTTGCAACAAGTTCTTCAAGTCACATCCCGACTCTCAACTCCCACTGATGATGCTATCAAAAAGGGGGTGAAATCAACCAAACAGTCGTCAAGGGATGTTGCTGAGAATTCAAGTCAACCATCAGGGGATGTGACTGCTCCTGTTCATGCTCCAAAATCCAAGGATAAAGGCAAGGGTATCCTGATTGATGAACAAAAGAAGAAACCCAACACTCAATCAAGGCCTAAGCTACTTGGAGATGCCATGAAGACAGCCCACTTTCCAACACCCGTTGAAGCTGTAATTGATGGGAAAGTGTAGCTGGTCTACCCTCAAGATAAAAAGCTAGTGGAAGCTGATGCACTATTTGCACAGTAATTTCAAGAAGATGAAAAGAGGGAAATGGCAAAGGAATAGGATGAAGCAAAGAAGAAGAAAAGTATCAAGCCCAGGACCTCCAAGAATCCTCAGCAAAGAAGATCTCAGAACCCTAAATGTGCATCAGAGGATAAAAAACAAGATAAATCCGAAGACCCTGATGCCACCAAATCCAAGTCATTTAAAGCCAAGGATCAAACACTTTCTCCTATTACCGCAGCATTTGGTCCACCTACTATAGTTGAATCCCTCAAAGAAGAAAGGCGCAAAAACCTATCATTTATGTTCTCCATAAAAAGCATAGATGTCAGGTTCAACAATAGAAGGGAGCAGCTAATAACAGTGCAACTTAAAAGTGGGTTGCAATTCAACGTCACAATTGACTGGTTTAGGAGAATGGATGCTAAACAGCTGGGATTGGTTCTAAATTTAATTTCAAAATCGTTAGTGGCTAACAGTGACTTGAGGGGACTGATTGATAAGCTGAGGAGAGCCATCAACGATGATAGGAGTCTGCCCACAGCCTTGGAAAGACCTTTGAAGCTGTTTTACAAATCCACTGATGGGCAGGAGAAAAACATTAAAATCAAAGACGTTGATGGTCTCGACCTAGAGGAAGTGATGCATGTTCTAAGCCAAATAGCTTATCACAAAAATGAACATGTCATCCAGTTCAGATTCCTACTGACTCAGAGAGTATTGAAGGAAATTGAAGAAACCAAAGCTGATGATGGGAACACTGCAGTAAGGAATGTGCCACCAGTGAAGGGATTTAAAGAATATCCAAAAATGATCACTAGCCCCATGGGTGTTCAATTCAAAAATAAAAAGGGGGAGATCATTACCTTCTACTGGTCACAACTTGCTGCAGCCAATGTTCAAGAAATAAAATCTGTCCTTGAAGCTTTGGAATCCAGTAGGAATGTCAACATTGTCAACTTCAGAAAACTTCTTCAAAAGGAGTTGAAGCAACTGGAAGCAGGAGGAAAAGACAACAGACTAAGGATTCCTGATCAAAACCCAGATTAAAGAAGACAAGGCCTTGGAAGTGACTTTCAACCGATTGAATCAAGTCATCCATTGCCCTTTGTCTCAGCATAAAGGAAAAGGGATCCTGATGTCTAATACAACATTCTTTTTGTAATAGTTATAAGAAAATACTTATACAGAAATTCTTTTATTAGTTCATTCAAAATTCTTTCTTGTACTTAGTATTGGTTTTGACATCATCATCAGTGCATCTAGAGATTTATGGTTATCTAATTGATAAACATAAATAGGGGGAGATTGTTAGAGTTAATGATGATGATGATGATTGTGTAATAAATTGTGCAACTGTAAATACTTGAGGTATTTTATAGAACTTAAGATCAGCACAAGTTTTGCATCCACTAATAATAAACTTATTCATCAGTGGATGTTCAATCTCTTCACAAGACAAGTCAGAAAATAGAAACATTCAAAGGACTTGACAAAGTGAAGAAGAATGTCTGATGTTACTTGTAAACAGTCAAAGTATTTCGCACATTAGAAATTTTAAACAAAGTTACGTTGATTAAGTTCCATTAGGGGGAACCCATCAGGGGGAACTCATCAGGGGAACCCATCAGGGGGGACCCATCAGGGGGAATGGCCAACATGGCATCAATGGAAGACATCAGTGTGTACCGTCAGTCATAACCATCAGGATCAAGAAGCACTGAGTGAAACTCAAGTGAAAGTTAAAGCCATGATCTAGTCAATAAGCATCAGTGGATTCAGAAGCACTGATCAAAGTCCATCAGGCCTGGTAGTCAGTGGATCGTTATGACAGCATGTTCCCGTCATCAGTACTTACACGAAAATCAACGTAACGTGTTACAGAAGCAAGAAATATCAACTGGAAAGATATTTCTTGAAGTTTGTTTTTGATCCAATGAGAACTCTCACGTATTAAATGTACACAGATCAGGGGAAGAAAAAGTAGCAACAAAGCATGCAGCAGTCTGACACATAGGGCTACGATGTGACATACTTGTGGCTAAGTTGAGAGAAGCAGCACGTCTCAAGCACGTGATTTGTAGTGTTTGTATTCACCCCCCCCCCCCCCCCCTCCCCCCTTCTACAAACACTTGAGCCTATTTTGCACTAACACAGCTTCCACTTGTGCTTTTCCTGTCAAGCTTGCAACCCGCATAGTCAGCATCTGAATAACCAATTAGTTTAAAATCAAATTCTTTGGGGTACCATAAACAAAGGTTTGGGGTACCCTTTAGATATCTGAAAATTCTTTTTACTGCAATCAAATATGACTCTCTAAGGTCATCTTGAAATCTAGCACATAAACATGTAGCAAACATTATATCAGGTCTACCTGCAGTTAGATATAAAAGAGAGCCTATCATGCCTCTATAGCTAGTAATATCAATTTTCTTTCCTTTTAAATCTTTATCTAGCTTAGTGGCAGTAGGCATGGTTGTTTTTGCAGATGCACAATCAACCAAGTCATATTTTCTCAATAAGTCTTTGATGTACTTGGACTGACTGATAAATATTCCATCAGTTGATTGTTTTATTTGCAAACTTAAGAAAAATGTTAATTCTCCCATCATACTCATTTCATATCTAGACTGCATGAGTTTTGAAAATTTTTCACAAAGTTTCTCATTTGTAGACCCAAATATAATATCATCTACATATATTTACACCAATATAATGTCAGAGCCTTGCTTTCTATAAAATAAAGTTTTATCTATGATACCTCTAACAAATTTAGTTTCAAGCAAAAATTGAGATAAAGTATCATACCAGACTCTTGGTGCTTGTTTTAAGCCATAAAGTGCTTTGTCTAACCTGTAGACATGATTTGGAAGTTTGCAGTCCACAAAACCTAGGGGTTGGCAAACATAAACTTCCTCTTCCAATTTTTCATTCAAGAAAGCACTTTTGACATCCATCCGGTACACCTTGAAGTTATTGTAGGCTATAAAAGCCAAAAAGATTCTGATTGCTTCAAGTCTTGTTACTGGTGCAAAAGTTTCATCATAATCTATTCCTTCTTCTTGAGAATATCCTTTTGCAACCAGTCTTGCTTTATTTCTTGTAATTGTACCAGTTTCATCCAATTTATTTCTGAAGACCCATTTGACACCTATTATTGATCTATTCCTTGGTTTGGGCACTAATCTCCAGACCTTATTTCTTGTGAATTGGTTTAATTCCTCTTGCATGGCTAATATCCAGTCAGGATCTTGAAGTGTTTCCTCAATTTTCTTTGGCTCAATCTTTGAGAGAAAACTGAGGTATAAACATTCATTTTGAGTTGTACTTCTAGTCTTGACTCCATCCTCTAACCTTCCAATAATCAAATCTGGTGTGTGGTCTCTCAACCATGGAATTGCACGTGGCAGATTTGACCTTGAAGTGGAGGCTTCATTTTCTAGATTGATGTTGTCTAATCTAGCTTTATGATCAGAGGCTACTCCCCCTAAACCATTGACTTCTTCATTATTAGCTCCCCCTGAGCTGTTTATCTATATAGTCCCTGGTGTCAAGATAGTCTCTTTCGGACTTGGTCAGTCCCTTCACACAGGACTTTGATGGTGTCCCAAATTTTCTTAGATGTCGTACAATTTATGATGCTTGTGAACATATTTTTATCAATTTCATTATAGAGTATGTTCATCACCTTAGCATTCTTCAACACTTGTAACTTGTCTTCGTTTGTATAATCACATTCTGGAGCAAGTTCAAAGTGTTCAGCCACAACAGATCTATCGATGGTTTTAGCAAGAATAAATTTCCTGGGTAGATAGGGACCCTTCTCAATCCTATCAATATAATCTAGATCTGTTGCTCTTAAGTGCATGTACATCTTTTGCTTCCACATCGGATATTCTTCTCGTTTAAGAATAGGGATTCTAGTACCACCATCACGACTTCCCGCATACGTCATTATGCTAGAGTTGCTTGCTTCATCGTTGGCCATCTCTTGGAACGTGTTAATTGAGTAAATTCAATTAAAGGCTCTGATACCAATTGTTTTCCCAGTGAGATAGCCGAGAACTTGTAGAAGGGGGGATTGAATACAAGTTCTTTGAATTCTTTTCGATTACTTCATCTTCAAGAAATTAATAATTACTTGTGAAAATGAAGAACAAGAACACGAATCAATTTATAAACAATTGCTTCTATTGATTTTAACAATTGAATACAAATTATGTTTTCCTAATGAGATAGCCAAGAACTTGTAGAAAGGGGGGCAGGGGGGTTGAATACAAGTTCTTTGAATTCTTTTCGTTTACTTGTTCTTCAAGAAATTAATAATTACTTGCAGAAATAAAGAACAAGAACACGAATCAATTTATAAACAATTGCTTGTATTGACTTTAACAATTGTATACAAATTCTAACAATCACAACAATGTAATCAACAGCTTCTTTTCTATTCTGTATAGGAAAAGATACAAAACTATGAAAAACCTATACAGCTTCGAATTTTTATTCGAATTACAATCTTGCAAAACTAATTACAGCTTCTCTAAAACCGATTTCTCAGTTTTCCTATTCTGAATCAGTATTGATTCAGCTTCCTTATTCGAATCAAATACAATCTTTCCTTTTTGATAGGAACAGATTTCTGGCTTGTTTCCTTACCAGCTACGTCTTTAATAATATCTTGATTTACATGGAAGACAATCCTTATTCAATTCGAACTCTGTATCTCTCAAGAAATAAATCACAATTAGTCCCTGACGCTTCATCTTTAGTCTCTGGTGACGTCATCAATTAGTCTCTGGTGCTTTTAGTCCCTGATGACGTTAGATTGTGTAGTCTCCAATACTGTAAGGTTTAGTCTCTGATGATGTCAGCTTAGTCTCTGATGCTTTTAACCTTAGTCTCCGATGACGTAAGCTTTAGTCTCCGACTCTTTTAGACTTAGTCTCTGATGACGTAAGCCTTAGTCTCCGAGAGGCAAAACTAGTCTCTAATAGATAAAATCTTTAGTCTCTGACAAGTTTTCCTAGTCTCCGACAAGCCTTTTTGTAAACTCCAACGGATCAAATACACATTTTGACTTGCTGAAGCTTTGATACTCCATTCCAGCAATTACTTACAAATAAAGAATAATTGTATCTCTTTACAAATAATAAATGAATTACAAACAAAGAGATAACTACTGGCTACAAAACTTCAGTGTTACTAATTAACACTTTCTATACATTTGTACTCTAAGTAATCTAAAGATAATCATCATCAAATGTTCTAAAACCTAACAAATTCTAACAATCACAATAATATGATTGTCAGCTTCTTTTCTATTCTGTATAGTAAAGATACAAAACTATGAATTCTATACAGCTTCGAATTACAATTTCTGTAAAACTAATTACAGTTTCTCTAAAAACTGAATTCTCAGTTTTCATATTCTAAATCAATATTGATTCAGCTTCCTTATTCGAATCAAATACAATCTTTCCTTTTTGATAGGAACAGATTTCTGGCTTGTTTCCTTACCAGCTATGTCTTCAATAATATCTAGATTTATGTGGAAGACAATCCTTATTCAATTCGAACTCTGTATCTTATCAGGAAATAAATCACGATTAGTCCCTGACGCTTCATCTTTACTCTCTGGTGACGTTATCAATTGGTCTCTAGTCTTTTAGTCCCTGATGACGTCAGATTGTGTAGTCTCCGATAGAGTTATTTAGTCTCCGATGCTTTAAGGCTCAGTCTCTGATGACGTCAGCTTAGTCTCTTATGCTTTTAAACTTAGTCTCCGATGACGTAAGCTTTAATTTCTGACTCTTTTAGACTTAGTTTCTGATGACGTAAGCCTTAGTCTCCGATAGGCAAAACTAGTCTCTGATAGATAAAATCCTTAGTCTCTAACAAGTTTTCCTAGTCTCCGACAAGCCTTTTTGTAAACTCCAATGGATCAAATACACATTTTGACTTGCTGAAGCTTTGATACTCCATTCCAGTAGTTACTTACAAATAAAATATAATTGTATCTCTTTACAAAGAATGAATGAATTACAAACAAAGAGATAACTACTGGCTACAAAACTTCAGTGTTACTAATTAACAATTTCTATACATTTGTACTCTAAGTAATCTAAAGACAATCATCATCAAATATTCTAAAACCTAACAGCATTCATTACAGAAGGAAATGACTTAGCGGATTGTGACCAGTCAAATGATGAGGAGTTTATCAATCTTGCACTAATGGCAATATCATCTGATGAGACATCAACTAGATCCAGCAGCCAACCTCAGAGCACTCGGATAAAACCTGATCTCTCTAAAATATCTTTGTTAGATTGTAAAGAAAATATAAAAGAAATGTCTATTGAAATTTACAATTTCTATGTTACCTTAAGGTCTTCAGTAAGGGAGAACGAAAGAGTCCAAAAAACTAATGATCTGTTTGTTACAAGGAATGCCTTAATGGAGACTGGACTAACTAAGCTAGAAGAAGATAGAAAGAAGTGCAGAAAAACAAAAGAGAATCTTACTGCTTCACTAGAAATTGAAAAATGGCTTAGGGTCAAACAGAAAGAAAAGCAAGATCTCATAAAAGAGTGGACAAATTCCTCAAAAATTTTGAGGGAAACAATTGAAAAATATAGTTCTAATCAGACTAAAGGATTAGGCTATAACAAGTTCTAGGAGAAGAAGTCAATGATTAAGGAGTTTCCAATCACTTGAACTGATGAAGCTAGCAATAGTACAAGTACTACAGTAGCCACTGGCCCCACTTTTAAGAAGATAAAATTTGTCAAACCAATAGGTACTGAGGAAAACACTAAAAAGAAATATGTTAAAAATGTGCTAGAACAGAAAGTGAGTCAGTCAAAAGATAAAAAGCTGAAACAAAAGATAACTAACTCATTAAAGGGTAAGCTGAAAAAGAACATGAATGGTAAGGAGAGAATTAATAAATTCACTAATTATTCTCCTATCATTAATGCTCCTAGGAAGCAGTGTTGAAAATGTGGGAACCTAACCACCTTGCTTTCAAGTGTCCAAATGTTCATAGGAATATACATGCTAGAAATATACCCTCTAATAAAAAGAAGAATATAATTGTTAAGAACCAAGTGCATGCTAAATATG
This sequence comes from Centella asiatica, assembly GCA_014636745.2. Lineage (NCBI taxonomy): Eukaryota > Viridiplantae > Streptophyta > Magnoliopsida > Apiales > Apiaceae > Centella > Centella asiatica. The sequence continues at coordinate 62,570,923 of CM025786.1, forward strand.
TTAAAAAAATTATGAAAACCTCCTTAGAAGTTAAACGTACAACTTGAAGTGTTGGGGCATAACAATGGTGGAAACGAAATCAATTTATAATAAGAAAATAAATGACAATGGTCTAGCCGCACTCCAAAAGCCACACAAATATTATTAACTTTAACCTTAAGGTTTTACAATTACAAGATAATATTTATAGAGGAAGAAACTGGGCTAAACTCCCTACGCGAGCCTGGACCTAAATTACAATATTCCTGCCAGCGATGCGGGCAACTGTCGATCCATACAACCATTAGTGGGTTAAATTAACAAAACTAACAATGGACCAAGTATGTTTGGGTTCCAAAACTAACTTAGTTGTTTATTGTGTGCAGTACATGAACAAATAAGTTTGGAACTTGGATAGTGGTTGTTCAAAACATATGACTACTGGTAAGATCCTGCTAACACAATATGAGGCGAAAGTTGGTTATTGAATTTTTTTTTGGAGATGACAACAAATGATATACATTGGGATATGACAAAGTCACAAATGAAAATGTCATCTTGGAAAGTGTAACACTAGTTGATGGTCTGAAGCACAACTTGCTTAATATCAGCCAACTGTGTGATAGAGGTTACAATATTACTTTCAAGGATGAATTATGCTTGATAAGTAACAACAAAAAAAGGAAAAATAACTCTAACTGGAGTTACGAAAGGTTACCTCTACATAGCTGACTTTGGTTCATCAAAAGATCAAACAACATACTTTTACAAAAAAACATCAGTGGATGAAAATTGGCTATGACACAAGAAGATTTCTCACCTGAACCTCAAGGCAATCAATACCTTGGTGAAGAAATGCTTAGTGACAGGACTTCGACAATTGGAATACACTCAAGATGGTTTGTGTAGAGCATGTCAAAAAGGGAAGCTAAAGAAGACTTTCTTCAAAAGCAAAGATACATTATCAATTACAAGTCCAATACAATTACTGTACATGGACCTGTTTAGACCTATAAACATCATGTCTATTTCACAAAAAAGGTATGCCCTAGTGATAGTTGATGATTTCACTAGATACAAGTGGGTAAAATTTGAACATATTTAACAAACAAAAATTTGAGCATGTCAAAGAAGAAACAACTCAGTTGGTGATTGATCATATCAAGAAGGTAGAAACAAAATTTGGGTTATCTGTAAGAGTTCTAAGGAGTGATAATGGAACATAATTCAAGAACTCCAGAGTTGGAGGTTTCTGTGTGGACAAAGGCATATCTCACACATATTTTGCTCCAAGAACCCCTTAATAGAATGAAGTTGTTGAGAGGAAAAATAGAACTCAAGTTGAAGCTACTAGAACAATGCTTGAAGAAGCCACGTTGTCTACCTATTTTTGGGTTTAAGCAATATCAACTGCATGTTTCACTCAAAATAGAACCCTGATCAACAAAACTCACAATAAGACTCTTTATGAGTTGATAACAGGCAGGAAACCAACAATAAAATTTATTTATGTATTTGGTGGCAGATGTATTGTGCTGAGGAATCAAGGTAAAAATCTAGGAAAGTTTGAACCTAAAGCTGATGAAGCAATTTTTCTAAGTTACTCATTAACAAGTAAAGCATACAGAGTCTACAACCTAGGCTACATATAGTAATGAAATCTAATTATGTTGCATTTAATGATTATAAGATAACAGAAATACAAGATGAATGAAATCATGAAACCCTAAGGTTTGGGAATGAAGATGAATTGGATCTTTTGGTCTTTTCAAATGATGAAGCTAAACCCCACAAAGCTACCTTGCCAGTGGATAATTCAATATCTGCTGAGGAAGCCTTATTAGAGGATAATGTAGTATCGGTGGATAATATTACATCAGAAGATACTACATCAATAGATAATCCACTGTCAGTGAATAATGAATCAGAGGATATTTCCAACTCCAATCAAAAAATATCCACTGACTCAGGGGGGGGAGCTTCTTAAAAAGCTGAGAGCACTATACACCATGAAGAACAATGAAGTAATGAAGCTTCTTCTTCAAGAAGACTTCCTCCACAGATCAAATGGACCAGAGATCATCATATGAATCAAATCATAAGAAATCTAACTGAAAGGTGTTAAAACTAGGAATACTGCTTAGAATGAATGTCTCTATCTCAACTTTTTATCACAGATGGAACCTAAGAAAGTTGAAGAGGCATTGAAAGATACTGATTAGGTAATTGTTATGCAAGAGGAACTCAATCAGTTTGTGAGAAATAAGGTCTGGAGACTATTGCCAAAACCAAAGAATAAATCAATCATGGTATTAAATGGGTCTTCAGAAACAAGCTAGATGAAACTAGTACACTGACAAGGAATAAGGCCAGCCTAGTTGCAAAAGGTTATTCACAAAAAGAAAGAATTAACTATGATGAAACCTTTGCACCAATAACAAGTTTAGAAGCAATCAGGATATTTCTTGTCTATGTTGCTCATGCAAATTTTAAAATATACCAGATGGACGTGAAGAGTGTCTTTCTGAATGGAAAACTACAAAAAGAGGTGTATGTCCAACAACCTCCTAACTTTAAAGGTCAGAAATTTTCCAATCATGTCTACAGGTTAGACAAAGTACTCTATGGACTTAAACAAGCACCAAAAGCATTGTATGATACATTATCTCATATTTTACTTGAAAATTATTTCACAAGAGATATTGCAGATAAAACCCTTTTTCATAGAAAATTTGTTGGTGATATAATACTTGTTCAAGTTTATGTAGATGATATTTGTAAGAAACCGGAAATTAAATAACATGTAATTCTATTAAATTCATTTTATAATGAAATTTCCGTTTCATTTCAACGATCGATAGATTTTACGTTTAAGTTTACGAGCATTCCACACAAATCAACGCGCGCACGTCCACTAACGACAAAATTATAACGAGCACAATGTTATAAAGATCATGAGACGTTAATCATAACAATAACCGTATGAGTACTTTATTTTTACCTCGTCGGGGAGAGAAAACTTTTCGGCTTATGCATTAAACCATTGCATAACCATTAAATTCAATTAGTGGTTAAACAAATCAAATTAAACACTAATTAAATTCAAATTTTCAGCTTATCCCAAAATGGCAAAAACAAGGAAATTTTTTTTACCTATCTAAGTAAATTTTTCTTAAAATTAATCCAATGGCCAAAAATGATTTGCAAGTAATATAAATACTGTTTTCCCAGTGAGACGACCTAGAACTTGTAGAAGGGGGGTTGAATACAAGTTCTTACAACTTTTTCAAATTCTTGTTCTTTTAAGAAATTAAACTTTTTCTGCGGAATATAAAGAACAAGATCAAAACTCTATAAACAATTGCTTTTTATTGATTTAACAATTGATTACAAGTTTTCTAACAATCAAGACAAACTTTGATCGTCAGCTTCTATTCTGTATATTAAGAAAATACAACTCTTTCAATTCTATACAGCTTCGTATTGTTCTTCTGTAATTTTATAATTACAGCTTCTAAAAACTAAGTTACCAAAAACCTAACTTCCTAATTCAAATCAAATACAATCTTTCCAATTGAAAGATTTCTAACAAGTTTCCTTGTCAGCTACGTCTTCAATAAAGTCTACATGTGCATGGAAGACTTTCCTTCTTTGATTTGAACTCTAACTCCATCAGTGATTAAGTCCTCGACTAATCTTCGATGGCTTCTTTCATTAGTCCCTGATCACTTCGAGTAATCTCCGAT
>CM025786.1:62594647-62619863 GCA_014636745.2 Centella asiatica
ATATATATATATATATATATATATATATAGTGTGGCAGTAAATTAATTAATTAAAATCAGGACTTGATATAAGACTTAATTATTATAGGAGAAGATGAATATGCATACGGCTAGTGATGGGATGGTGGAAGAGCTAAAGCAGATGAACAAGGAGAATGAGAGGCTAGCAAAGATGCTGAGTGTCGTATGTGAGAATTATAACACTCTACAAAGCCACTTGATACACTTAATAACGCTTCCAAAGGATTACAGCTTTAATGGTGGTGGTGGTGGTGGTGGTACTAGCTGTAGCCCCAACAGCTGCTGCAAGAGAAAATCTCCGGACAACAACGTCGACGAGGATGACTATATAAGAAATTACAATTGTAGGTTAATGTCCACTAGTATTCCCACCGACGTCCTCCTCAATGATGATTCATGCACGAAGCAGCCGTTCAAACAAGTCAAGACGTCTAATGTTTCAAGGATCTTTGTGCGGACTCACCCATCTGAAAACACCCTGGTACGTAATTAGCTACTTCACCTACCTTAATTAATTTATTGGTTTTATTAATGAATTTGCAACTTAATTCCATCTTTTTTTTGGCTTCTTATCTTCTGTCTCTCTATTTAATCACCTGATGAATACATACGTACATACATACATACGTACGTACGTACGTACGTACATACATACATACATACATACATACATATATACATACATACATACATAGATATATATATATATATATACATACATACATAGATATATATATATATATATATATCCCAACAAGCTAGCTCGCTCGCTCTAAATTAAGTTAATAAATAAAAGTTTATGCCTACAGTACTATATATAACATGTACGTACACATACAAGAGCGAACGTCCTTTCAGCCGTAGCGGGATCGGTTGCTTTGCTTGCTTGTCAATTAATATTCTAGAATGATTGGTACGTGTAATATATATATATGTGTGTGTGTGTGTGCATACGTACATAATTTAGTTTGTAATGGTGCTACTACTCTCGCATGCAGGTGATTAAAGATGGATATCAATGGAGAAAATATGGACAAAAGGTGACTAGAGATAACCCATCTCCTAGGGCTTACTATAAGTGCTCTTTTGCCCCAAACTGCCCCGTCAAAAAGAAGGTACTAACTTATTTACCTAGATCACCCCAAAACGCGCACACACACACACAACTATAAGTCGTTTTGATTTGTCAAAAATAGAGTCAAAAATTTTAAAACTTGGCAAAAATTTTCTAGTATGGTTGAAATATAATCGTTAAAATTATAAAATATATTGAAATTCTAACAAAAGAAACTTACTCTTTAGTTTATATTATATTATCGCATGTATATCTGATGCTCAATTAACAAATACATGATTTCATTTTAATGGATGATTGAAATTAGGTGCAAAGAAGCGTTGAAGATTCAAACATAGTCGTAGCTACCTATGAAGGAGAACATAACCACCACAAAAACCCTCCTCCAACAACAAAGGCACTAGCACAAGTGTCCACGTCCTCGCCATTGGTGGCTATATCACCATCAGCAGATTTTTCAAGCCACCGCACCACCGGTACTTGTATTATTGATTCGGTGCTGCAAGTACCAGCTCCTCCTGCTGAAGCTGCCGCCGGCAGCTCCACTATCAATGTTGACCTACCTCAACTTAATGATCAGGATGAGGCACCATTAGTTCGACAGATTCTGGTTGAGAAAATGGCTTCCTCCTTGACTACGAACCCTAGCTTCACTCAAGCACTTGCTGCTGCTATTTCCAATAAAATTTTGGACTATATGTGAACTTTTCAATGGATATGGATATGATAGTTACATTATTCAAATATGTTTGCCATTACCGAATGGAATGAATGTGTTTTACATTAATCATTCAAATATGATGTTTGCTGTAACCGAATGGGATCGATACGCATTTTACGTTATTCAAATATGTTATTTGCTATAACTGAAACAACTTTCAATTTTAACAATCTGCTACAAAGTTGGTCACTCAGAAATTGCTTCAATTAGGTTAAGAGTTCTCAGCAAATGCGCCCACTAGTGTCCTCAAAGAGGACTCTGGCAATGCCCCAACTCTGAATTTGAGTCTCCTTTCGACTAAGCTTTTATGTTTACACATTAAAAAAAACATAATAATAAGAGTATGAGTGAAAGATGTAACAAGTACCGAAATCTTAAATAAAGGAGTCTCAAACGCTTTAGAGTATAAGTGGGAGCAGAAGTTGGTCTCGAGCAGGTACTTAATCCTAAGAGTCTGTTGTTACATCTTCCAGCGTTGGAAGTTATTCGTGGTAATCTGGGAAGTTGCAAGTCAAATTGATAATGACGAAAACATTCACGGTTTTTCCTTTCACCAATTCTAAACAGTAATCATCTTTTCACTTGTAATGACATAACATGGAATCTGTTTAAGACGTTCTCACAATCTCAAACACAATGGGCAGCACTTGATATTATATATAACTCAACTTTAATGGTCCAAAACTTTAACTAGCAAAGAAAGAGCACATTGATGAGAATCTAAGATCACGAACGTGTGTGAATCAGCAAACCAACTTAATCAAGAAAGAGCAAGTTGTGTATGTGATGTGAAATGAAGACCTTGATCGTGCGTGTTAAACAGTAAACCAACTTAAGCAAGAACGCACAAGTTGTAGAACATGCAAAGTTCAACATAAACGGTTCCAACTTTTACGGCCAATTTCACTACTCATGGCACTTCCCAACATTTTCCTTCAAGAGAACCTAAAACTCTTCGATTTTCAGTCTCAGACAACAAAAAGGAAATGTATGACACTAAATTACCCTGCGCTACTATTAACTACACTGAAATCCCACCATATATGATTTGTAAATCCATCACAGCAGAATGAAAGTTGACGAATACATGGCTACCTGTAGTAGCCTGCATTAGAGGGGGGCATATGCATCACTTTGATCCTCTTTTTCGCTTCTTTCCACTCTTCCCCTTTAGCACTTCTTGTATTTTACCAGAGTCAGATGACTTGTGCTTTTTATCTTCAGTATCTTTCACCTTTGACGAACTAGATCTATTGCCACTTTCAGGGGTTTTACCCTTGGACTTGTTTATAGTTTTTGGAGTTTCTTCCTTGGATCTTGTTGTGATCTTGGGCGTGCCACCATCATCCTTGGATTTGCTAGCTGCTGCCGGTACATCAGCAGATCTACTGTCGCTTTTCCTCAAATTATGCTCAGATTTACCAGTAGGCGTCGATGTTTTGTCTTTCAATTTGCTGCCAACTTTACCATCATCAATTTTACCCCCAGACTTAGTAGCTACGCCTTTTGATTTGCTGGAAGAAGCAGCTCCACCTCTGGTGACCAATGCGTTTCCAAATTTACAAAAGACAACTTCACAAAATACAGAGATTTTCTATATATAAGCCAAGAAAAGCAAACCTTTTAGGTGACATGCCCGTCTTTTTTTGCTTTGGAAGCAGCTCAGAATTTGGTTTAGCTCTCTTCCGTTTCTGTCTGTCAATAGGAAAGGATATAAAAAGTTATGGATCCAAGGAAATATTAACTAAAATTAGCTTACAAGTCCACAAGAAATTCAAGTGACATGCAACCTCAGAACCATGAGAACCTCTACCTGTACTTAGAGTTCAAACAGATTAGGCTAAAACAAACCAAAAGAAACATGCTATTTGGCAACACAGTTACACAGGCAAAAATCTGACGTCTTGTATACGTCATCTCTGGGGAACATACAATCCCCGGAATAGAGAAGTGTATTATCATTTTGTCAAGGAAAAAGGGGTATACGAAGGTGACTGAAGCAGCGACCAAAACCCTTTCTGGTCTTCGACTTTGAAGCGGCAAGTAAGAAGCAAAGTCGATCTCGGACCACTTCTTCTTTGGTTTCATGTTTCTGAATCTGCTCTCAGTGAATATTCTCATATTGGGCTCATGAATCTCTTCTCATCTGTTTGGCCCTACCCAATTTGGCCATTCAAATTGGGGCTCCTGGTAATTAATCTCTTCTGTGGTTTAGTTCATACAGGTAATCCAACTAATATGATAGTCTACTACTTTATTAATTAATTAATTCATCAGTTATATTTATTAATAATAACTGACATTGTATTATGTTAATAATGTCGTCCACTTGCTATATGTAGTGTATATAATACAAATAATATTTAATTATATATTTGTGGTGAATCCCTAAATCCCCATAATATTTATACTTTTTGAATCAACAAATCTCCGTATTGTGCACCCCAAATCCCTGCTTCTTAGGTACATATAGTTAGAACACCAACCTATAGTTCTGAAAATTCATTGATTGTGAAACAATAATACATTTGACCAACTTTTCTATGAAGAAAAATGTGAATACAACTATATAAAAATATAGAAGTTTACATCCACAATGTATAACCATTTCTAATGGATGATTAGTAGAGCACCTAGTAGACTAATGTATAACCTTTCTATACTAGTAGAGCACCTAGCAACTAAGTGATCGGCCATCGACTCCACTTGTCAATGTGATAACCATGTATGGAACCACCAATGATAGAGAAACATCACCTAATACATTAAACACTTGAGAGTGAAACTTTAATAGATTTATTCTGATTTATATAACTGTTTTTGTTATATAGAGAACATCCAGCTTCAGAAGATGGACAAAAGTGAGACTTACAATTTTGCAGAAGAATCACGAGTTAAATCCTCACTAGCTTCCTCCTGTCAAGTAGCATCTAAACATTAAAATCATAACTTGAAACAACAAAAAGAAAACAAACGGCAAGTAACTTACCTCCACGGTTCCATCTTCAACAAATTTCCATTTCTCCTTTTGGAGAAATAATATTTCCTCATCTCCATCAGTATAAGATACCTATTTATGTTACAATAATTATGGCATAACTTTTTGGTTTTTTAAAAAGGAAAACAACTTATAATAGACAGGAAAAAACCACCAGCACAAAGATAAAAATGCAATGAACAAATGATTACCACTACATTAAACGATACCCTATTCCCGTCTGGTCCGGTACGGAATGAACTACAAATGATTACCACTACATTAAACGGTACCTACCTTGTGCTTCTTCTTAACAGGATCAAAGGATTCAACAACACCTTCATAGAAACTGCCAAAATAAGAGGAAAAGACAATGTAAACTAAACAATACAAACGTGGACGGGCTTATAAATGACATGTAGAAAAAATTTTACCTCAAAGTTCAATTGAATCATGAAATATACCAACTTTACAAACAAGTTGATGATAAAGGCCCTAAAACTTTATCCAGTAGCACAGCAGAAAATAAACTTACATCAACACCACCGCAATTTCTGGTATATAGGTGCAAGATTAAGATATTCTCATAACAGTATTTGTATATGACATTCATTGCAGGTTACCCCAACAAGTTTGGGATAGTATACTCATAAAAGCAAAGAATAAAAGGCTGGGAATCTGAATTTTTTGATAGAGTATGAATTTGATCAATTACATGCAATACATAAAAATGTGCAAGCATACAAGCAAATACATATACATTCATACATATGTACACACAACACACACACACGCAGATATATGTGTGTGTGTGTGTGTCTGTGTCTGTGTCTGTGTCCATATATATATATATATATATATATATGGTATATACATCACAGAATACCATTGTGGAGAAACCATGATATTTGAGATGAGATAATGAAGGAGAAACTTTGAGCAATATACCTGAATGGAACTAGGCAAAGAAAGGAACTGAATGTGAATGAACAAAGTAATTTTGTGAAACCGCAATAGGGGAAAAACACGGTCCATACTGAAAAAGTACGGTACTTACGCATGATCATCTGGCCACCAAACTTTGACCTTAGCACCAACTAGGTCTACTCCATATTCTATATTTTCAGCTATCTGAGATGTGTAAACTTTCATTAAATCAAATGCTTATTATATAAAAGCTAACAGAAATTTTAAAAAATTAATAATAAAATAAAACGTATCAGTATATGCAAAAGCAACCATAGTAATCATGTTCATGTAGGGTTTGAAAGGGAAAAAAAAAAGTAAACAAAACAAAACATATATAATGTGATAACCTTATCTTTGCCGGGTGTTCGTTTTCTCTTAGAATTAATCTCAGGTTGTTCAATGCTATCGTCATCTTTAACTGATTTTGATGGGGAGACCATATCCTACATGATTCAGAACAAGGGTTCAGAACAAACTTCATAATTTACACACCTCAGCAGCATCATAATAAGGATAAAAACTAAAATACTTGGTCATTTTCCTTGGCTGATGACATCGACAAGTCTTTCTCTTTAGTATCCTTTCCACGTGCACTCCTTTTCCCATTACCCTTCCTCAATGAAACTTTATCTTCATCACTCATATCTTTCTTCTTAAAAGATGGCTTTTCCACATCACTTGCATAACCCTCCTTACTTGACTGCTTCAGGAGTTGTCCCCTTGGTCTGCTTCTTTCCTCCTTACCTGATAGTTCATGTGGTTTTGCTTCTGAGTTTCTTGCTTTTCGCTTCTTACCCGACTGCTTTAGCAGTTGTCTTCTCGGTCTGCTTGTTTCCTCCTCATCTGATTGTTCCAATGGATTTCCCTCTGAGTTGTTTGCGTCCCCCTTTGTAACAGACTGCCTCAGTTGCTTTGCCTCAGAATCACTAGTAGCCTCACCTTCAATTTTTGATGTACTTCCTCCAGCCAGCATCATCTCCTCCTTGGTAATGTGATCAGCTGCCTTCTTGGTTATCTGAGAAGTTGCCTTCTTTCCAGAGTGTCTTTGTGGTTTAACTTCAGAATCATTGGTTCCATCAGCAACCTTCACTGGCTCCACATCTTCTTCAACCAAATTCACTTTATTCTTTTCTGAATCCCTCTGCACTTTAACTTCTGAATCAATGGTCCCATCAGCTACCTCTGCAGAAACAAGACCCACAGAAGTTGCATCTTCTTGAGTCAAGTTCCCTTTTTTCTGTATGGGCTGCCTACTTGGTTTAACTTCTGAATCACTGGTTCCATCTGCCACATTCACAGAAAGAGGATTTCCTGATGGCAGTTCATCCTCTTGAACCAACTTCACTTTCTTCTTTCTGGATTGCCTTTGTGATTTAACTTCAACATTGCTGGTTGAATCTGCTGCCTTTGTGGAAACAAGATCTACAGAGTGTGCATCTTTACAGGTCATGTCCCCTTCTTCCTTTTCTGGGTGCCTCTGTGGTTTAACCTCCAGCGCACTTGTTCCATCAACTAACTTAGAAGGAAAAGGATTTACAGATGTTGCATCTTCTTGGTCCAAGATCTCTTCCTTCTTTCGCATACCAGGCTTATTGGGAAGACTCTTATCAGGAAGGGTTTCATTTGGAGATGGACAAGCAACATTAGATTTAGTATTGGCCAGATTAGGTGAAGAAATTGGTGTTGTGCGCCTTTTTCCTTTATCAGAAGAGACCCCTGTATCAACATGTTGGTCCTCTCCAGATGACGCATCCATGTCCTTGCCATCAATCTTCTGAATGTCTGGCAATTTCTCAGGTTCTGTGTCACTTATCTTTTGACAAGTAATTTCAGCTTCTTTGTCCCCATCTATACATAAAAAAGTGGAAGGTTCTGTTAAAGGGAATATCATGCTATGTTTCCTTCCACATCTCTTAGTAGTTTCTTGCAACTTAGATTCTATTTGGGCCAACCATCTGAAACATCACTATTCACTTTTGCAAAGTTATCTAGTACTTACCTTCATCGGGTTTCTTTGAAGAATGAGAAACGCCTGTTGTTTCTTCATCCCCAGTCACTGTCATTCCATTACTCAAGACTGACTTCAGAGAATTATGAGCCTCAGGAGGAACCTCTTCAACATGATCCTCTACCGCAACATGCTCTTCCGCATCCTGCTCATGATATGAAATTCAGCACAAGAAGATATCAAGTACTAGTCCAAACATATAGGAACAGATTAGATTTAATAAGAATTACAAAAGTAACAGAACCAAAATAGTATAATGGTATTACACAAGATGACCTACCTGTGACGTCTTCTCTGATGATGCGGTGTTTAACTTGTTCTCGTCTTCCTAGAAGATGAGTTCCAAAATAACATTACCACATATGGAAAAAAGAGGATTGCCAAAATATACAAAGGAAAGTGATATGTAAAAAGAACAAATGACACCGATACTAATGAGAGATACAGAAAAATCAAAGGAAGAAATAGAATAGCAGTGACATACCTGGGCTGCTGCATCCAGGGATGAGAGCTTGGTCTCTTCAGCCTGGAAAAAAGAGTAACCCACACTTTATGAAACCACAATCAACCCTTTCTTATTAGATGTTCAGATAATCAGATACATACAAACCCCTATTATCCCACGCATACCAACCAAAAGTAAAACTCAAGCACCACACCCGATACACAAGAATAGTTAAATGTATGGGCTAATAAAATAGAACAAATAAATGGATTCGCAACAAGTTGTAGATTAAATAAGCATCTTTAAGATTAAAGAATACCAATTGATCTCTAGAATCTTTGTCATCGTCAAGCGCAAGATCACCAGCTGTCCCATTGCCAATCAAAGCAACAATTTCACTGTAATCATCTAAAGAAACACCCAAGGATTTCACAGCATCAGCCAGATAAGGTTTAATCTTAACTGCACACTTTTCAAACACACTCCTCGCTAATTTCCTGCCGATGGTTGCAATTTCCTGAGCGAGGAAAATTTCGCTGATCAGTGAAGTTCATTAGAAAGAAATAAATACAAGGAATCTGTACCCCGGTCTCGTGTTCAAATTTGGGCACTATTGCAATGTGTTCCATGATGTTCCATTTTATGTCAACCATCTAACCAAATCAGTTCAGACAATAATCAATAATGCAGTTTAAGGGATTTAGGTCATCAAAATCTATCCAATTTGCTTTTGGATAAAGCAATTGGATATATTGCATGGCTAAGTTGCCTACTTGCCTTCAATTTCTAATAAAAAGGATTAGAAAAATATAAAATAAATCCCCCTATTCAAGTTTGGCAGAGAGTTCACAGAATTGCAAAGCAAACATCTAAAGCACATTGCCATCAATGTAAGCTCGAGGAAAACAGTCCCACGAATTGAAAACTGACCTCATTGTCCCTCTTTACACTAGCTAGTAGGGGCTTTAGAAGCTCCAGGGAAATATCTTCACTTTCTTCTAGTACAAGAGTCATTATTGTTTCCATGGATGTATAAACATTTTCTGGATGATAATCCCTGAAAGTTTAGTTGAAGCAATTCTTAAGATTTTGTGGAAAGTAATAGTGCACAACCATCAAGAGAAGAACTTCTTACAGTTAAATTGTAAAACATCACATTTCACATTATGCATTAATGAATTTAAAGGAACGCAAGTCCAGACCCCAGTGAAGTACTACATATTATTCCTCATCATGTAGTACTAATAGAAGGCTAGCAGAAGTGTGCATGAGAGTAGAGCGAATGGATACCAACCAAGTATAACAGAATAATTTATTTTTTTTAAGGAAAGAAAAGAAACAAAAGTCATGCATATCAGAGAGGAACTTCCAAAATTATGTAACTGTCAGGCCTGGGATGGCCTGACTGTAACAAAGTGAGACTGAGAAGGGAGAATTAGGTGAAACGGGTAAGAATTTTGGGGAGAACAGAGCAGATAGAGGTGAATTGGGGAAGAAGCAAGAGCAGGATAGGAGAGAGAGAGATAGCAGAGAGAAGGAAGAGAGAAATGGGATGGCTTGAGAGAAAAGTTATAATTCATTCATTTCATAATAATCCATCAGCAGAGACTACATGTATATAGAGTGGTCTTATCCTACACCACTTCCTTAGCCTGCACCCAAGTTCTAACTAGGTTGTGTGGTGCTATATTGTTTCCAACTAAAACCAAAGACATATGCCCAGCTAGGTATGAAAAAATTCTTGTCTTTGTTATTGTAATTCTTTCTTGTCATAATTTGATATTAATTTGGTTAAACTTTATCCATTTAGCATATGTCATCACATGGCCTCCTTTAGGTAATTATCATAGTAACTACAGCAGTACCAATAATAACTGGCAGTACTAATAATAATAGAATAATACTCAAACTTAGACCTGACAGTAACCCTTTCTGATGAGCATTGATTGCAAACAACACCTTCAAGCATGTAGCATCCAACAATAGAATCCAATTCAACAACCATATGTAGCATGAAGGAACAACTTAACAACGGTGTTTTTAATGAAATATTTAGTAAGCCAAATTTCAGAAATTCAATTGTATGTGAACAAAGATAATGGATCTCCAGCATGGTATTAGAACATCTGGATATGAACATGACAGATATTATAATCAAGATAGAAACCCGGAATCCACTAAATACAAATGCCACATCATGAAGCTTGATCAATTTTCTATAGCTAAAAAAAGATCATGCTAACTATATGTGAGAAAAGCATTAAAAATAAACAACCACATGTGTACCCATCAAGGACTGATCTCTAGTAAGAGCAACAAATCAATAGTTTATGAATTGATTGCATATATAAACCTAGAGCACATCACGCTAATCACAGATAAGAGCCATGAAAGAAAAGAAGTGAAGCAAAAGTCCACGAAATCAAACTTTAAGGCACCAAGTCAGCAGAGAACAATGCATTAATTAGATATATTTATTTTTTATTTTATTTTTTCGGTGCTTCAGTGGAGGTTTATAATAAATGCAAGTACCGTATTGAGTTTAAAAAGTTCTGGAACATCTCAGCAATCAACCCATCACATTCCAGATCTAGCATGACAACACATGACCTGACTTTGGCAACAGTTTCAAGAATCAAGGCTCTCTTATTATAAGACCGACTAGAATTGTCAGACAAGTTCTCAAAGGATGATACAATCAACTGAAACACATCCTGCATATGTCCAATATAGAGGTCAAAATGTTGCTGTAGCCAAAAGTTGGAACACGAATAGGTCAGAAAATATTATAGACATGTACCTTCATCTGGTCGTCATTGTATGGGGCTTCTGGTGCCGTAATCCTTGTAATCTCACTTATGCAAGATGCGGTTGCAACTTTGACATCAACATCAGAATGCCTCAAAAGTGATTCCGCAACTAATGCTTTCATAGATGGATAATATGCATTTTGTATTGCTTCAGAAGGCGACTGCTCCACCTTTGATAAAAGACTCTCAACTTGCTGGAAGAACATCGAAATAGGCATATAAGTCAACTACTTAATGCATGAAAGCAGAAAAGGTATGATAACTAAATTTATCTTATAGCCAAATAATGATAAATCAATGCTCAGAAACCAATCACAAACATCAAGGTAATATGGTTCCCACTTGGAAATTTATTAACGAAAACAAAAAGGGTTGCAAATTCAAAATTATGTCTCAGATCCCAAAAGTGATGCAAGAAAACATAATCTGAAACTCTAGTTAACAACACAAGATCCGCAAAATTAAAGATGTCAAGGAGAGTGCCACTCTACAGAGAAATACAAAGCAAGTTTTGTACAGTTCTCCTAAGATTTACAGCTTGACAATGTTCCTAATATTTACAACTTAATAGCAAATAAAATTGACTATGACACAGTCCAAAAAAAAAACCTTCTTTATGCATCCGTGGAGAATAGAATAGCATTCAGAGGGGTAAAACTGTCAAAGGTATGGGATGTGAAAGAATGCCTTTCAACAAAAAAACCTCACAATGGAACATATGCCCACAGACATCCATGAACCTGATCTGGAACAAAATGGGATAAGAAAGTAACAATAAGAGAAGATTAGAAAAAAGATAAATTAAATTCAGGCTTCATTTGAAGGATTATTGTATAGAACAGAAAGCATAATCTACAAGTCCGGCACTGAAAAAGTGAAAATTTCCAACTTGGAGTCTCTTCCTTACTTATCGAAATAGTTTTACCAGATATTTATGAGTACCTTTTGTTGTATCATCTTCTTTTGTGAGGTAAGACTGGCTTTGTGATGAGTATGAAAAATAATTTTCTAAGAAAAATATACAAATAGAATGAAAATGTCTAGCCTCCCTCATTCTTCTAGTCTTCTCTGTACATGCCTACCCAATCAAAACTACAAGAATAATAATAACTACTGGAAAAATGTTGAATTGTCATAATGCCATTAATGAAAATGGCAAAACGTCAGAACAATAATCACTACTGGTAAAATGATGAATTGTCCTAATGCCATTAATGAAATGGAAAAACGTCATAAATGCCATTAAAGAATGAACCAGATTAACACCTATTCACCTTAACTGTTGCATAACAAATTATTCCCTTTCCCTTTTAAATAAATATATGCTGTACTAATTACCATTGCAATGCCTACTTCTGCTTAATTGCCCTCTATCACCCTAATTTGCTGGGAAGCTACTCAGCTAGACCCAGCACAAGCGAAGGTCCTTAATCCTATCAATTTTTAAGCGAACTTTAAAACTTCATTAAGCTTGAGTTAAAATTTTGGTGTGACAAAGGAAAGTTTTCATTTGAAACATAGAATCCTTCAGCATAATCAAGGCGCTTGCCATGGAGCGGTGAGAAAACAAACTAGCACCTTGCCCTAATGATTTCGAGAAGTCCGAACATAGGCGACACCATGGCGAAGTGACAACAATCAGTGGCAACCACCAGTCAAAACATGGAAAAGGTGGCAACCACCAGTCAAACATGGGAAAATAACAACGGACGACTTTGACAGCGAACTGGCAAACCCTAATCACACATCATACTAACCTCTTGCTGCAATTAAACAAAAGGATGGAGGAGGCAGCTCCTTGAAGTTTTAAAGAGCTCCATCAACCAATTGGTTGACATTGTCATTGCTAATGGCTCTCTCTGAGTTGTTGTCAAGAACAGAGCTTAGAGTTTGGACTACATGTTCTAGTTTTCTTTTTAACGGTCCAAGTTTTTTTTTCAATTTTAAGTTTTGGGTCTTTGTTTTCCTTTGGGCCAAATATCTACATTGTTCTTCTTTTTCTTTTTTAACATACTTATATAATCTGTTTTTTTAATTCTTTTCTAAGTTACCATGCTTACTTTTTGGCAAATATTTTGTAGACTTCTACTACAATTTTTCATTTTTTTATTATAGCATTATATATTTACATGCATAGTGCATACTCTTTGTTTTACTACTAACCATGCTCTGTTTTTTGCAAACTTAGTACTCTATTTATAAATTATAAATACTAGTAACATGCTTCACAATTTTTAATTTGCTCATTACGTCTATACTTGCACTAATTATAATTTTTTATTTATTTGTTCATTATCATGTCAAATATGGTATGAAGATTATTAATTTATTATTGATGAATGAAAACATAAAAAATTGAATACTTATGGCAATTTTTTCCAAATCTCAGTTTGCCGCGCCTATCGCCATGCACCCCTACTCTTATTCATGGTTGCAATGCACGCCTTCAACTACACTGGAACATCTACTCCATGATCTATATAGTATGTAAAAGATCAACCAAAGAAATTCCTAAATGCTTCGCGGCCCAAGTGCAAGGCAGCTCCACCATCTAAATCGACTTATGAAGTCATGCCACTTTATGTCACGTGGATTCTCCACTTTGTTCTAAAACACCCTTGTCAGACACGAAACTTGGACGGATAGATGGGGATAATAGAAATTGTGAAATTAGAGTAGTACATATGTTTGATTAGTCACTCCATCTGAATCCATGCAACTTAGATCTTCTAGGAGGTGGTGTCGACTTAAATGAAGGTGTCAAAAAGATCTTTCCCACTCTCTCTTGTCTATGTCCTTTGTGGAACCAGTATTCAACCAATGTAGTTGGTATACTACACTGAATTTTTGTAAAAGAAAAGTTTATGTATAGTCTTCACATGTACTACTATAAAAGTTTAGTGACCTCTTTCTATAAAACTCAAAAGGTGAAATTTTTTAGAAAGAAAAATTTCATTAAAGCATTATTAAGATGAGTAAGTGCACCTGGTGTATTTATTAATGAAATTGATTTATCAGTTGCAATTCTAAATTTCTCTCTTGTTAATTTATTCATAATGACTACACTGGATTAAAATCCTGGATACACCACCAACTACATACCTACCTAATCAAAAACAACATTAGGAACAATATATTGAAAAGTAATTAACTTTCCAAAAACTTCCACAGATAGCAAGCCAGATAATATTTCGAAACTTTTATGATGATATTCATCATAATAATTTTCACGAGGGTGGGGAAAACCCTAAGTACATCTATGCGTAAGAGAGGGCTCATTACCAAGATGGTCCAATCTAATCATCTTTCAACTTCATCTGTCTGTATACACTGTACAAATAACATATTGGATGTAATGATTCTACATGAAAAAAAAATGCTATAAAATAATCTTATAAAGTGGAGAAAAATATTTTCAAATGTTGTAGAGAGATATATGTGAGAAGGTAGATATCTAATATCGCGTAGGCCCCCATTAAAATTCAGGTGAAAGTCTGTATAGGTTCAGTACCCAAACTAGGACCTAGGTAGAACACTTAAATAACTACATAGTGAGTCTCACGATGTCGGAAGCGCTTATCAAGTAAAAGTAGTCCAAATACATTTCATGTACTCAAAGCACTGGACATAGTGGAAACGTCCAAAATTTATGCGAGAACTAAATCCTAAATAAACACGGATACGAGCACTAATGAACCGAACAAGAAAAATCAGGGCAGTCAAAATAAATCAAGTTACAGTATCCTATATTATCCCCTGGAACTAATTAGGTAGGGAAATTGATTGAAAGACTGGATTATTGCCAAAGAAAGACTAATAGGAAAGAAAAATACACCCAACACGCATTCCATTCCATTAATTGCCGTGATAAAATACCAAAATTGTTGAAAAATTCAAACTAAATCGACCAATATTAAATGGAAAAAATAAAAATGATGAACGTGTTTAGAGATAAAAGAGAAGAGAAGTAGGGCACACTTACGTCAAGGAGAGGTAGAAGCTCATTGACTTGGGTAGGTAACTGTGATAGCCTATTCCCAGCTTCTCGCAATTCTTTCTCCAGCTCTTTTTGCGCCCTACTCATAATTTATTAATTGTTTTCGATACACCAAAGCAGTTGCTTTCTCTCTCTCTCTCTCTCTATGTTTGTGAAATCGTTCGATTCCACGAGCTCAACCTAACATCATTGATATGCATCTATGATACTAACGTTAATTATTATTCCTATTATTATTACTAAGGAGAGAATCAAATTCTTCTAAAAAAGCTCCGTAAACCCTAGAAAACCAGTAAATCAACGAACAACCAGGATCTTAGAAAGACGGGATGACAACCAACGAATGAGTTTTCTAGGGAGAGAGAAATAAGACATACACCTAAACCTACACCTACCCCTACACATCCACTTACACACAGTATATACAGTATATAGTACAAGTATAACTGCACGCGCTTAATAGATTATATTTAATATTTACAGTAATATTATTTTGGAATAATATTTATATCAAATGTTATTTATTATCAGGAACATTCCCTACAAAATAGTCATAAAATAAGGAGTGAGAAAAACTTACGGACAACATGATTTCATCAATTAACTGATTATAATTTATCCAAATAGATAAGATGATAAAATATTATCATAAAAAAGGGATTTGGAATCACCCACAATTTTCATCTAATTTTGGCTAACGATTATATTGAGACATGTTATTATTAGTGCTTTATAACAAAAAGTCTTCGCACATAAAGTAGTTATTTAAGTAGCTCATGTTTAAAACAATAGATACGGCACGGGATTTTTTTTTTTTTTTTTACATTCCTAATTTATTAATAACAGTATTCATATGACACGGAGGGCCTAGTAGATAGAGGAAAGATTCACTTAGTAAGGTATAACATATTTTGTTTCTTTTAATCATTAATATTTATTCAAGGGGAGAATCTAGTGAGGTGGGATAATTTACTTTAATTTAATATCTATTTTGGAGGAAAATTTTAGTGGAGATGAATAACGTTCCTTATTTTCTTTAATAATATACATATAATTTCAGTAATATGCTTATAATATTACAATTTATATTGGATAAACTCAAACATTTTACCACTAGGCTGATTTGAATTTTTCTTTATATTATAGTACTAATATAACATTTGCATAAACTATAAAATTATTGATTCCGAAAAAATACACACTATAATTGTACAGTAATGTATACTTTGTTCATCCGAAAAAAGTGTCACAAGAATACCCAAACAAGTAAATTAAGGATTAAAAATACAATATTTACTTATTTTTTATTATTGATATGACTTGTGAGTGTGTGATTGAGAATTAAATAGAATACAAGTTCCACTAGTTAAATGAAAAAAGATAAAATATAATAAAAGAGTGAATTTATCTTTTAATAATAATATATGTACTTTTAAATATAATTTTGAAAATAACTTTTTTGATATTCTTAAGACACCTTTGATGGATCGAGTAATATAAATATATACGGAGCATATAAATTGAGAGAGGCGAGATATAAATATAAATATATACGGAGCAACATTCAGTTTATTGCTCGACATGTCAACTAGAATTATATATATATAATGTACAGTTTTCTCTAATAATATATTATGAATAACAACATAATTGAATTATAGTTTTTCTTATAATACTGGACATTTTGTATTATGTTTCGATTTTTAAAATATATTAGAAAAATCTAAAAGTATAAATCGGATGAATGTACAAAATTAATGCAACATATTGATTTTTTTTAATTTTTTTTCAACTTCATCTATACCTATGTATAAAATGCCTAAAAATGATCTTATCCATAATTGATTAGAGTTATATTTTTTAACTTTTTCTCTCAAGATGAATCTTATCCAGAATTAATAAGTAACCTATTTTTTTTAATGATAAAAAATAAAAGACATTCAATATTATATATTACATTAATCGAGTTTTATAAATTGACATATGCACTATGTCATTGCAATTAAACTAAGCAAACAAATTTTTCTAAACCCTATTACATTAACACAAACAAAATAATGATGAATACGAATAGTAGACCACAAAAAATAATAATCATTTTTAAACACAATAATAATATGATTATAATAAAGATGTTATCAACAACAATAAACTTACAAATTTACAAGTTATATTTCATTATAATAATATTATCTTATCGTTATTCAACATTAGTAAAAAAAAGTATTTTAAAAAATTTATGATTTACATATATGCAAATCTCAAATAAACATACAACCTATTTACAAAGAAAAAAATACATATAACTTTAAAAAAAAAAATAAAGACAATATTAATAATGGTATTTAAAAAATAAATTAATTAAACTTAAAAATATATAGATACGCATCCGTGTTTTGCCCAAGTTACTTTGTTAGTTTATATAATTTTTATAATAATGTAAAATTTAATAAATCTTATGTATAAGATTTATATGATTATGAAAATGATGTTAGACACTATAAAAGATGTATAATTTATATACTCCTTTATTTTATGATACATTTCTAATACATATTGTTCAATTTTCCAAATAAATTATTAAATCACCGATATAAACTTGATGGGTAAACTTCGTTATAAATCAATGAACTTAAACCCATACATGAGACTAGAGACAACCCTATTTGTTCAAGTAGGGGGACAAAGCAGTGTCGTAAAAAGTTGGTTAGGCCGACACTTATGCAAAATTAGTTGATATACCTTCAAAATATGGGCAAGCCAAAAAAAAAAAAAAAAAACTTTGTTAAGCGTATCAGGTGGTCTTAGGCTATCCTAGGCGGATTCAATATATATTTTTTAAATAATTAAATTAAGACTTTAGTTTACTTTACTTTTATTTGTTTTGTAAAAACATAAACACAAATACTTTAAGATTTTGAATTTTAAGAGTTCAAATAATGCATATGCTAAGATTTTTTAAAGTATAATTTAAAAAAATTATAATTTTATATGTTATTGAAAATTTCACTAATTTTAGTATTTTTTTTAAATTATAATTGTTTTATATATAAGATTCATTATATGATTCTTGTATAAATTTTAAAATAATATGAAAAATTGAACTATGAAATAAAAACTTAATAATAAAAAAATTATTAAAATAATCAATTAAAACTCGCCTAAATTCCGATTAGTAACCATAGGCCCTAGAAGTTAAGTTAACCACCTGTTTAAATCCCCATCACTGGCCGTAGGCGTTAGAAGTTAAATTAACCGCCTTTTTGCAGCATCGGATAAAGTCAATTAACGCCTGGTGCTCTCAATTTACATCCTTACCCTCAAGTTTTCTTCTTTTGGGCAAAATGTTACATGACATGTCACGACTGACACGTTAGTTTAGAGTGAGCAATGGTGTCGCGTTAGGCGGACTCATCTTTTTAGATATAAATCGCATACTACTCCATGTCTCCATCTACAAATTCTTCCGTTGGAAATTACATAATGAATTAAAATAAACATAAAGTAAAATATTGAATTATGCGTGAATTTTCACTTTTTAACCTCTTACGTAATAAAAGTTCAATCATTGTCCTTAATTTAATTGTGCTTCATTTACAATATAATTGATTAAATAGATATCAAGTGTATCTTTTGAAATTTTTGTTATCAACTAATATATTTATCATCCGATTTTACTTGTCATTATCTTTAGTTTAAATTATCCAATATTATAAAATAAAGTAAAAGTAAAGAAAATGACAAATCTTATTTCTATATAATATCTTAACTTGATTGTATACATAATCATTTTGCAATGCCTCTATTTATAGGCAGGAGAATGTATATAAAATGAAGAGATTGAGAGGTGGAGAGGTGGAGAAGTGGAGAGATAAAAAGTCTATATTTCATAACACTCCCCCTTGGACATTTTACCTTATATTATACACAATTAATATGTTATGCAGGACAAATTATAAATTAGGTACGTCAGAACCAAATTAACTGATACTTCTGGATCAGTTATGTTGCCTCATTAAAACCTTACTAAGAAAACTCAATGGGATAAAACCTAGTGAAGGAAAAAGAGTACAACATGTATAATACTCCCCCTCATTTTAATGTATATTTTTGAAACGACGGATATCAATCTTTTGTGTAAGTTATTCAAAAACTTTTCTCGACAATGATTTTATGAATAGATCTGTTAAATTATCACTTGACCTAATTTGACAAACATTTATCAAACCATCCTTCTGTAGATCATGTGTTGAGAAGAGTTTTGGTGAGATGTGATTGGTTCTATCACCTTTAATATATCATTCTTTGATTTGAGCAATACATGTTGCATTGTCTTCATATATCACAGTTGGGCTTCCTTTGATTGACTCAAGTCCACATTCCTCCTAGATGTGTTGAATCACTGATCTCAACCATACACATTCTCGTCCAGCATTATGTAGAGCAATTAATTCGGCATGATTTGATGATGTTACTGTCAGTGTCTGTTTTGTTGATCGCCATGAAATTGCAGTATCGTCACATGTAAATACATATCCAAATTGTAACCGAGCTTTATGGGGATCTGACAAATACCCTGCATCTGCATACCCAACTAATTTGGATTTTTTATTCTTTTGGTAAAATAGTCTCATATCACTTGTCCCACAAAGGTAACAAAACACATGTTTAATTCTGTTCCAATGTCGGTGTGTTGGATCAGAGTTATATCTTGTCAATACATTGACAGAAAATGCAATATCAGGTCTTGTATTATTAGCAAGATACATCAGAGCCCTTATCACACTTAAGTATGGTACTTCTAGACCAAGACCTTCTTCATTCTTTTCTTGGAGACGATAAAGATCTTTTTCTACGTCAAGTGATCGAACAACCATTGGTGTACTTAGAGGATGAGCTTTGTCCATATTAAAAAGTTTTAACATCTTTTGGATGTAATTTGATTGATGGACAAAAATACCATTATTCAAATGCTTGATCTGCAGGCCAAGACAAAATTTTGTTACACCAAGAACTTTCATTTCAAATTTTTTCTTTAATAAATTTGCAATCTTTTCAATCTCTTCAGGAAATCCAATGATATTCAAATCATCAACATATACTGCAATAATTGTAAAAATCGAGATTGTTCTTTTAATAAAAACATATGGTGTAATAAATCGAAAATTGTAATAAAATGTAATTCTATTAAATTCGTTTAATAATGAAATTTTTGTTTCATTTCAACGATCGATAGATTTTACGTTGAAGTTTACGGGCACCTTACGCAAATCGACGCGCACACTTTTACTAACGAAAATTATAACGAGCGTGACTTTTTAAAATTTTAAGGCGTTAATCATTATAATAATAGTATGTGTGCATTCTTTTCGCCTCGCCGGTGCGGGAAAACTTTTCGGCTTATACGTTAAACCAATGCATAACCATAAAATTTAATTAGTGGCTAAACAAATCAAGTTAAACACTAATTAACTTCAAAATTTCAGATTGTCCTTAAATGACAAAAACAAGGAAATTTTATTTTTTACCTATCTAAGTAAAATTTTTTTTAAAACTCATCCAATGGTCAAAATTAAATTAAGGGTTATATAAATATACCATTATAGAAAACCCTAGCCTCCACTTTTGATATTTTCTCCAGCAAATATTTCTCAAATTTTGGATTTTTCATTTAAGCAAAATCATTGAACTTTTGAATTTTTGTCCAATAAAGCTTTAAAGAGTTACCCCACTGCTCTATTATTTTTGCATCTACTGTCATTTATGATTTTACCATTGTGTAGATTATTTTTTTCAGTATCGTTTTCATGTATCACACGTGTGCATAGCATTTGTAAATTGTGGGTTATAAATTTTTAAAGTTTATTCAAAATAAAAATAAAAATTCAAGAACAAATTTTAAAAACTCAAGAACCCTAAGTTTTCGGGATAAGATTCCGACGTGATGCGTACATGTTTGTCCAAATGGATTAAACCAATACATTCCTGCTGTTGTTAGCTTCGTTTTCCCTCAAATAATTTTAAAAATGATTTGGTATTGCAAGTTTTCAAGTCCGACCGAAACTTCAGAAAAACCCGAAGGAGATTTCTTCGTTTTCCTTGCGATTTTGTTGTTGAAATTAGAAATAGATTGCTTGTATGAGTTTCTGGTTGCTAAATCTTTCATTTCCATACTTGTTTCATTGAAAATGGTGAGGGAATGTGGCTTTGAAGCTCGGCCGCGAGCTTCACCGCCATTAATGGCGAACTCGCTGGCGGCAAGCTTCAAACCCACTGCTTTAGGTGTTTTCCGGTGATGACATGAAGGCTAGAGGGGTATTCGCCTATGGGAATCAGCACGGCAATGTCGTTACCTCCTCTCCGCACGCGTAGCTGCGTGTGTATGGTGTGGAACGGCCGCAGCTCGCCGTCCGGCAAACACGAGCCGACGGCGGCAGCTGCTGCTGCTGAAACCCTAGCCTGTCTGCTGGGGTAGACGACGGGTCGGGTCGAACCCAATCCACTTTGACTAGTTCAACCCAATCCACTTTAATTTTATTTTTGGGCCCAATCCCAATCCCAATTTAAAATAAAATAAAATAAAATACCTTTCTTTATAAATTATTAAATAAATAATTTTTGGCATAATTATTTTGACATGTAAATAAACTTTTACATGATTAAAATTTTATGATTTAAAATTTGAAATTTATTTATGATGTTAGAGTCTCTTAATTACCGTAATTAAGTGACGAGTCATTAATTCATAAATAATTATTATTTAATTAAAACAATTAAATAATAATTAAAGAATAAAATCTAAAATTATATTAAATGATTAAATAAATCATTTAAGCTAAAGATTAATTGAGAAATAATTCCTGATTAATTAATTAAGAAATCAAGACCAATTATTATTTAATTACAATGATTAAATAATAATTAATGAATAAATTTCACATGATTATTAAATGATCAATAAATCATTTAATTTAAAAGTAATTAAGAAATAAATTACTTCGATGATCGATAATTATTATTTAATTAAAGCAATTAAATAATAATGTAAGAATAAATGTTTAATAATTAATGAAAGATCTATAAATCTTTTATGATTAAGATTTTTGATTAAGAAATGATTATTGTTTAATTAAAAAAATTAAACAATAATTAAGGAACAAATTTTTATAAATGTTAAGTGATTAATAAAGTTGATTAATTAATGTTAATTAATTAATCTAAGGCCTCTAATAATTAAATTTAAATTATCGAGAGCCGATGAATGACGTTTTATCAAGTCCACAAATCTTTCGGACTCCGATTCGGTTCCAACCGAATCCCAATTCAACGTTTGACGACTCGATTAGCCAATCACGGACTTGAGAATTTCACGAACACTTTGCATGTGCATTCTAATGTGTAATTGAGTTGAGATTTCTCATGTTATTGCATGTGCATGTTTTACAAAATTATTTCCTACACGAGTGTTAAATTATCACTAAGGACTCAAGGCAAGTATATACTCACTCTGCTTTCTTTCAATTAATACGTATGATCATTCTTTCGATATACGTAATGCATTCAAGATATTATTCTGTCAATATTCATGATTAAATTTCTTTAAAATTAAGTAATGTACTATCCCTTGATCCGATGTATGTGAAAAATGTTGTATTTGAATCAAATGTTCTTTGGGCGGTGGTTAGCTATTTAAATTCCGCTAACACGTCAAAGAAAATCCTATACGGATGTAGAAAACTTATTCTTCACCCTATACTTGTAAAGTATATCCGTATGGGTAACTAAAGACTAGTGGGATGCATCTGTCTGGCATCCCGAGCCTAAGATTTATAGGGAACAGGAATCGAGGCATCGGTAACCGGACCCTCGCAGACAAAAGGTTTCTGCATCGACTACGTATGTCATTATGATGAAGTCAGATGGTGGTCAGGCTGGCCAGCTGATATACTGTTTGATACAAAGTTCCTAAGGGCACATGCGCCAAATGAACATGGTTATAAGGTGCATGTAATATTATTCTTTATCCTTCTAAGTAAAGGGTCAAATCCCTCATTATTACTCGGGGACCCTAGAATCCATTTTTCTTTTAAGATATTAAGAGGTGTTTGTTAGAGTGTATGCCCTAGTGGCCAATTATGTAATGATTGTGACACCATGTTTATGTTATGTTTTTTGGTTAAATGATAATTACTTTTATTATGTTTTATTTACTGCGTAATATAAATGTTAACATAATAAATGTCCTTAGAAGAATGATACTAATTATATGGATTCAAGTATGTGACTTGAATATGAGATCATATAAGTATGTAAAGTATCATTATTCTTAAATGTCCCTAGTCGAGTATCATTGTCAGTGGGACAACAATAATACATTGAGACTAGTATGTGGATTAACTGATGGCTATATCTCATTGGTCATAAATATATACGAGATATATTAAGTTGATACATAGGTACATGTTAGAGAACATAGTACTGGACAGACCCACCATGAGAATTCTACATGGAGCGTTATGCTATGTGTCATAAGTAATTCTCATAGTGACAATGATGTAATGGTCCTTCGACCTGAAGTCATGACATTTCTACATAATGAGTTATGCGTTTTGACATTATCAAAAGTCACCTTTAACCGGGTGGACGATAAAGGTGATTGTTGGATGCATAATGAGTTATGTGAGAAATGGGAATGATGTAGATGGAATTTAACCCTCCTATAAATTAGGGGTGATATCTATAGGCCTCTTGATTGAGTGAAACTATGAAATGCATGGCCATGCTCAAATAGAGATTTGTTTCATATAGTTTACTCATTGATCAAGAAAACTGAGATTAAATTATAAAGAGGATGACACATCCATGCCTTGAATTTAATCTTAGATATCATGGTTAAAAGGATTAAATTACATTGAAACATTGGTCACAAAAGGTAACGTCGAATCTATGACTTTATTATTACTTGGGTAACAGTGATGTATTACTAGATGCCGCTCACTGTTTATAATTTTATAATATGATTTAAAATTATTGCCAACGTAATAATAACCTACAGGGTCACACACATAGAACATTCGTCAAGGAGATATAATTTAAATGTCAATGATTTTAATATATCAATAAGATTGATTTAATTAAATCATGACTT
Organism: Centella asiatica; assembly: GCA_014636745.2. Classification (NCBI taxonomy): domain Eukaryota; kingdom Viridiplantae; phylum Streptophyta; class Magnoliopsida; order Apiales; family Apiaceae; genus Centella; species Centella asiatica. The sequence continues at coordinate 62,618,819 of CM025786.1, forward strand.
TAAATTTTATATATATATATATATATATATATATATATATATATATATATATATATGTAATCTGTATGAAGAAGAGTCCTTTAGAAGGAAATACGAATATATATTTATTTGTACATATATTAATTAAGTGAGACTTGATTAAATATATATCTAATGAATATAGGATTCAGATTCTAATCTCCTAATTAGATTAGGTTTTGGAATCTACTCTATAGAAGGCTATATATACATGATATATCAGCTATTCTAGGAGTGAGAGATAGATATAGAATTTTTCTCTTAAAAACTAACGTTTTGACGTAGCCGCTCATAAGAGAGGTTAAGAGAGATAAAAGAGATACAGATTATTTACAGCTAGTACTGTTATCCTCTTTGCTCGAATCGTAAGACGGTTCGCGGGTGTTTGTGTGGATACCGTAGAGACGCTGTCCAGTTGGGTTGCGTTAAAGATTTGGAAACGATCAACACCTTCACCAAAGTTTCAGATTCGCACTTTTAATCGGTAAAATCTTGAACTATCTGTATTAAACTGTTTCGCATAGATCCTCGGGTTTGGGTTTCGTTTTGTTTTATTTTAAAACCGTATTTTTCCGCTGCGTTTGCTGGTACGAAATCCCAACAGTGGTATCAGAGCTATATGCGAAACGTTAATATGGATTTATGTGTTTAATTGTATTCGATATACCTGATATATGCAGTTAATACAAGTTTACCGATTTTAAGTTGAATATATATGATATTCTGCATGTATGGATATTCTGGAATTACGTATTCTGATTATCGATGATACATGCTTATGGGGTATTCTGCATATTTGATATGTAAGTCTGGAGATGGGATGCAGGGATGATGAAGGGTTATACGATTCTGGACATATAAGATATGTTTCGAATTCTGGAATTGTTTCAGAATTTCGTATGTTAAAATTCGTAGTCTCTGATGAACGAATCATTAATCCCTGATGAGAGATTAATCCCCGATGACATCACGTTTAATCTCCGACAGGCTAAATGTTAGTCTCTGATGACGTCACGTTTAATCCCCG